>APFE030319372.1:0-139722 GCA_000404065.3 Pinus taeda
CACACATTAAAGGGGAGCTTGTAATTTTTGTTGCTGAACTGTCTTAACAGTCACTCTTTGATGAAGACATTTTTTTTAAGGGACAAATATGAAGTTAAATCTGCCATAACAACAGAGAAAAAAAAGGGGCAGCGCTCAAATGTGAAGAGCAGCAGTGCAATGAGAAAAGTATGCAAAGTATGGAGACCCTCACAGCAGTGGGAAGATAGAACATAAAACAGCAGATTTTGAATTTTGTTATGGAGCACATGCATTTAAATGCATAGCAATGGAAGGTAGTTTCCTTCTATGAAATGTGAGAGAACATACTCACAGCAGAGTGAGTACAATACACAGCTGAAAAGAATGTAATGTTTTTATTCATATGCAATGCAGCATGCAAAGAAATGCATAAAGAGAAACAGGGACAGCAGATTTTTAATGCACATGGGTGAATGAAAATGTGTGACAGCAGAAAAATGAAAGGAGCTGCACAGCAGTGCATTGTGTAAAAAAAATGAAGACTAAGATCGTGTGAAGCAAGGTGAAAAGAAGAGGCAGCAGCCTGTGTTATTTTTATTGTGTGGAGAATGCAACGCAAAACAGCGTGAGGACGATTTCTCTCTATGTGAAAGTAATGGAGAGTAAAGAGTTAGTGTATGGGCACACAACAGTGTGATGAAACAAAAGGCAGCCACAGTGCAAATTGCAGAGGCAACGCAGCAGCAAGTAAAAACCCAGGATGACAGAGTCTATGGTTATGGGTATGGACAGCAGTACATAAAAAAAATGCAGCAGCATGATGGCAAGAAGGAGAAGCACAGTAGTGCGAAGAAATGTGTTTTTACACAGCAATACAAATAAGAAAATGCAGCAGCATGAAGTTTCTTTGTTGAAAAAAATTGAAAGGTAATGGACAGCAGCAGATGGAAAAGAAATTTTTCCTTTACAGCAGTGTAAATTTGTAAGGTGGGACAGAGTAATTGTTCCAGAAAAGATTGAGCATTCTGTCTTTGAAGAATGCACAACAATGCAGAGTTTGCAAAGAAATGTAAGTGAAGTGCAGCGACACAACAACAAGTGTAGACACAGCAGTGTGGAGTAGACGTAGCAAAGAAAATGGCACAACAGTGCAGCAGAGAATATGCAGCAGCATAAAAGAACAATGTAATGAGTATGCACAATAGTGCAATGAATGTTTTGTTTTGAAACTGCATCTAAAGCAGTGTTTGGCAGCAATCCCTCCGTGAGAGGAAGTGAAGTTCTTAGTGAATCCCTCTGTTAAAGAGGAAGGTGCTTTTCAGCACAGTGTCATGGTAAATCCCTCTGACAAGAGGAAGATGCTTTTTAGCATACACATGGGAAATCCCTCTATCAAGAGGATGATGCTTTTCAGCATAGTCACAGGTGTATCCCTCTGTCAAGAGGAAGGTGTTCTTTAGCACATTGTTATGGTGGATCCCTCTGTCATGAGGAAGGTGCTTTTAAGCACAGTCTCAGGTTAATCCCTCTCTTAAGAGGAAGATTTGTTGTCTTTGAAGAATCCCTCTATGAAGAGGAAGATGCTTTTCAGCATAGACAGGTGAATCCCTCTAGTTTAGAGGAAGATGCTTTTCAGCATAGACAGTGGTTAATCCCTCTATTAAGAGGAAGACTCTTTTGCAACAGCAGCATGTCAAGGAGTTGAGGAAGTGTTTGGGTAAGATTGAATGCCCAGCAGGTGAAATTAAAGGGGAGTGTTGGAAACTGGTAATTTCCCCTGTGTGCGGGAGGCCAGCAGCAATGGCGCGCGGTCAGCAGTCAACGGAGACAGAAAACCACCCAGCGGCAAATCGAAACCAGCGGTCTCATATCGCACCACCCTTCAGCGCAAAGTAGTTTCCGTGCATCGAGCTCCGATGCAATTAGGAGCTGACAACTGTCCAGCAGTGATGCTGGCCTGACATCAGCAAGTCACATCCGTCGGAAGGTAACCTGCTGTCAATTCAACCTATCCGATATCCGTCTGATCATGAGGCTTCTCTCTCCGTCGTTCGATCTCCTGGAAGCTGTCCGCCGGTTAAAGTCTCCATGGTACACGTACGGGGCCTGTTAAAATATAATGAGGTGTGGACCATACGTTGCCGCCCATACCTTATGATTATTTGATGTCATATGGTTTGGTAAAAGTTTAATATTTCATACGGCAAGTCAATAGGAGCATGGGCAGAAAATGTCAGGTGAAGTTTTTTAATGTTTTACCTGCGGCCCTTTAATAAAAAGTATGGGGTAAAATACAAAGTAAGTTTTTTGTTTTATTTTTTATTATTCGTGCATATGAAACGAAAAAGAGTTGACTCCATTAGTTGTGATTTGCATTGCACACGGTGAGAAATTTTGGGCTCGCAGCAGCCTGTAAAAACTATGGTGTGTGTGGGTTAAAAATATATTGTAGTTGCACACGGGAGGAGAAGTGTGAAAAACCCAAGGATTGTAATTCTGTGTGTCATGTGAAAACACACGGTGAAAATAGAAAACAGGGTCCGCAGCACCTGTAAAAGACCAGCGAAGAAAAACCAGGGGAACACACATGAATGTGTGTGAATATTTTTGGTTTGTAATGTAATGTCATTTTTGAATGAAATGCAGCAGAGTAAAAACCATTTTGTCTTGGTGATGTAAAAAGAAAAAGAATGCACAACAGTGCAGGAGGAGGAGAAGTAAATGAAACCAATGGGTTGTTTTGGTTTTCAAACCATGTATTGTTTCACACAGGTGAAAAGGTAAATCTGTAACTCCCTGTAAATTTTGTTTTTCACACAGCAGTGAATGTAAATGAAATATTTACACAGTGGAGTAAAATTTCATAGGAGGCAGAGTAAGTTTTGTAAAATGTCTTGGTGAATCCCTCTGAGTGAAAGAGGATGAATATGTCTCAGTAAATTCTCAGGTGAAAACAGAGTTTTGGTTTAATCTTGTTTTTGGTAAATCCCTCTCAGCAAAGAGGATGAATGTGTAATTGTGAATTTATTTTAAGGAATGGAAATCTTTTATGGTGGTGCATTACTCCGTTCAGTGAATTTTTTTTTTAAGGGTAAAGATCCTGGAGTAGAGCAAAGGTAACAGAGCATTGGCTCTGTGGTGTTTGTCTGGTTTTGGTATTTTCCCATCCCATTCCATTGTCAAAAAATACCCAACACCTGCGCATAATTCCCAAACACATGCGAGAATGTTTCCATGGTCAGGATTCCCTCATTCTTCATTACCTTGATCTAATCCCATATCGCGTCAAACAGTTTCTCTTTGCCGATCAAATCCACAAGCAAATTAAATGTGATTCATTTAGTCAACACTCACTGCACCACGCTTCTGCTGTGCATGGAGATGTCAAGCATCCAATATTCCAGCCTCCGGAAAGAGCCTCTGGGTTTCACCATACCGAGCCAACAGATCCACGCTCAGCACATCAGCCTCCACTCGGCCTCTGGCTCGACCATGCTACACTGATCGGCCCAAATGCATTTTTCACTCCAGATCCACACTTCCTTCGAAGTAGATCACATCTTGATACCCAAACTGGATCAGAATCTCACCAATGAAACTAGATCTGACAATCAATCGGGCGCCAACTCACCACAATAGCCACTTCGACTTTGTAGGCAAGAAGAGGCCACTCCATGCTGGACTTCCAGGCTCTAGCAAGAACTGTACCACTCATCCCACTCTCCTAGGCTTCACACCGGCTACTTGCAACCAATTTTCCACAGGGCAGCACCACCATGCTCTTACTCAATACTTTGGCTCTACCAGACTAGACTTCTAGCTTCCTAGTCAAGAGATCTCCTCTGCGCCTTCACGCTAACAACAATCACTCACACTGCAATCTCTCTTGCTAAACACACCTCACTACAACAATCCCTCAACGTGTAGCCACATCACCAACCTTTCAAATCCATAATGTGCAACTTAGCACTTCCACCGATGGCTCAACCAAATAGCTTCAAACTCATTCTCAGAGGTGAATAGAATATCACGCCACAACGACTCCCATGGATGGTTGTAATGGCCACAATATAACTTCACCAAATCATCAACGCTCAGCGGGAAGCTTAACCTCGGTAACTATAAATCAGTTATGTCGACGAGCCCAAACCTTGCCCTCCTTTATGGTAATAGTTGTCCTAGCAGTGACATGGTCCTCGACTCAGCAAAATAAAACTCTGCAAAGTTTTCCACAAACACATGATGGGCCATTCTCGATTCTACCCTCCAAAAGATGCGAAAATATCTTGACTCATAGATCCACAGGTGTTACATCCATAGATCCATTGCTCCACCACTTGGACTTCCAGCAAACTCCACAGCACGGATCCACCACACTGCCACTGCGCCACCAAGAGATCAGCCAAACAATTGAATGATGGAAAAACATTAACACATGTTCATTCTACTCTCAACGCACATTTTTTTTTTATTTCCCTCTGCTTGGAACTAGCCAAGCCTAGGAGGGGCCAGGGCCGCAGGGCTCTGATACCATGTTAAAACTTGATAGTGCAAACTATCTTCATGTTCATTAATCAAATATCATAATACATATATACAGGAGTATTGTCTCAAGATAGGAAAACTATCTTGGACATACAATATGTTGGTTGAGAGAATATCTCAACCACACACCAAACTAGGGAAACCACTCCTATAGAATAGGAACAGACTCTTTACATAGAAAGTCATAACTCAGACAAGTAGGAATTAATATTCCAACACAGACTGCATTCTTTCGTCGGCAGTTTGAGATCACACACATGGTTGGGAGTACGACAAGGTGTCACAAACATGAGAAGTGGTGATGACAATGTCATGTCCAAGGCAAGCAGTTGTGGAAGTTCAAAATTGGACTCCCGCATCTTCAAATGAACACAGAGCTTTTGCAGGTTTAGCAGTTTGAAACCTAATGTCTCAAGGAGCAACTTGAGTTGGTTGAAATTGGTTATCAACTGTTCCAATTCTCTGAATTTAAAATATTAATAGCATGGCCAGAAGCAAGAAGGATTAATGCATAACACAGTGGTAATAAGAATAAATAATCCAAAAATTGTTATTCACAAAGTATCGGAGTGGAAGCGCAAGTGAGTATTTTGATATAATAGTTCCATTGGTTGCATGCATTTTAAAGGTTTGCCTACTGAAATACCATTCTCTGTTTATGTTTGTTCAGTTCGCTTGTGACAGCTGCACTAACAATACTTAAAAGTTTATAAGGAATATTAATTGCACCCTGTGACAAGACAAGTTATATTATAATCTAGAAAAATGCTTATTTGACATGTAGAGAATTCAACATTTGTGATACATCATGGATGATCATGAGGTACATGTGAACCCAACTAAGATTCAAGGCATTCAGGGATGGTTAGCCCAATGACTCTAAAGTATCTTTATAAGATAATTGTATCTTATTGGCCCTCAATAAATTCTACCGAAGGTTTTTGTTTCCACTCTCTCATGTCACTTAAGGCCTTTAATTCAAGTGACTAAGAGTGGAGCTAAGTAATTTTTTCCTATCTGAAGTCATAATAGAAATTATTTGAGGATCAAAAGCACTACCTCCCCTCAACATCAGTCCTCACCTTACCATAATTACAACATCCATTTGATATTGATATAGATGGCTACAACTATGCTATATGTGCATTCCTCACTTGAAAAGAACATGCAATGGCCTATCACAGTGAAACACTCTTTGATATTGTCTAGAGATACCCCACCGACGACAAGGATGTTTACACCATCTTGGAGGCATGCTAATAGGGGAAACAATATGTTTTTGGGAAGGAGGCAATCATCCATAGCGTTCATAGGCCTTTGCAACATGCAAGCACAAGGAAAGTTACAAAATGATTGCCATAAAAAATGGTCCACATTTAATAAAAAATTTAATTGAAAATCAAATACAAAAGGGTAGCATCAATCATGTTGTAGATTGCCTCAGTCAACCCCTAGTTGTGGAACTAACAAAAACTATTAACACTTATAGGAACGATACCTCCAGGTTGCCACTATTATATAACAGTGAATCTAACTTTACTACCACAAACAAGACATTTATTGCAGGAAAACAAGTTATATCCACCTTTAGGATGCACTCTTGTGCTACCTAGGTCACCTTTATGTTCCTTTAAGAAAGCATGCCAAGATTATATGGGAGGCACATTATAGTCAAGTGGCATGGCACTTTAGTTTAAGAAGACCATATTAGTACTTCAAAAGTATTTCTATTGGCCAAATATTTGACAAGATATCCACAGATATATAAGATCATGCATTTTATGTGTCATTGTTAAATCAACCATCAAGAAGTAAGGGTTCTACACTCCTCTACCAACCCCAAGAAATCCCTGGTTGTCAATCTCCATGGATTAATGTCAATTTTCCCTCCAACATGCAATGGTAATGATATGTGTTTATGATTATCAATCAGTTCTCTAAGATAGTCATTTTAGCACCATGCAAGAAAAGTATCACAATGAAAGTCATTGTTGAACTCTTATTTGACCATGTTTGGGTTAATTTTTGGGTAACTTGTGCCATTATTTCAATAGGGATAGCAAGTTTCTCAGTAGTTCTGGTCTAATTACTTGTGGTATTTGATGGATACCAATTTGACCAAATCAACCACCTTTCATCCACAAATAGATGGACAAAAAAAATGGTCAATATGGTGATTATGGATATCTTGCGCATGTACAACTCCAAGCATTTACATACGTCTAACAAACTCCTTCCAAATGTTTAATATAGCTATAACAAAGCCCTCTATAGCTCACTAGCCACAATTTTTTTTAGTTGTGCCTTGGGTTCCAATCATTGGCATTAATTAATGTAGTTATACCTACTTGGAATCCAATGCAAGTTTCCTCCTCCTTTCTTTCAAGCTTTAGCTCCAACTCCAATTACTAAAATTGGATCCTGCAAAACATCCAAAACAAGCAAGATAACCAAAACATACAAATAGCATATAGAAACAACTCTAAACAAGAATCCAAGCATTCATTGTTCTACATATACATAAATGAGACCTAATGTATAGGAAAACAAGGCATTTTTGCATTAATAAAAGTAGGAGAAGGTTTCAACCCTTGTAGGTCTTGACCTTACAAATCTCTCGTAGTTATCTTGTCCTTCCTTTTCCATAATAGTAAGCCTTAAATCACACCACAAGCACATGGATGGATTATGTACCTTTATGCACAAATCAATAGCATGAGGGCATAACTAAGAGTCTCCAAAATCCAACCCAATCTTAATATCAAGTAATGCATTTATAGGAGAAATGAGGATTTTGTAGATCCACTAAACTAGGGTGAGATCCACTTTAGAATGGGAAAAGCTCCATGGGATAAGTTATAAGACCTCATTTGTAGGAATTCAAGGGCATCCTTAACAGAGAATGGAAACTTCCATGATAAAGTCCTCTAGAAGCATAATCTTTGAAATTTTATTTATTTTTTTCCTGATTTCAGGGGTCATCGCACTTGTACTAAAATAACTCTACACTAACCAACACTTTTTCCTTTGATTCAACTTGTGTCATCGCACTTATTAAACTAGGAAAGTGTGCTTATCTAGAAAAATAGGGTTTTTAGTAATGTAATCTGTTAACACCCAGGTTGTCCTCTTTGACTCCCAAGAGGATACGGCCGGGGTAACCACTAACCAATCTTTGGGCTGCAGCTCCTAGCCTAGCTGCAGTCAGAGAGGGCTCTCTCTATAAGGTTGTGTCACTGCTTTCAGTGAAGGTTTTAGGCTAGTTATGGAGTCAATCTTTTGGTTGTTTTTATGTTTGGTTGGGAGGATGCTTCTGATTTCCTTAAAGTATATCAGCAGGTAAGTTAATCCATTGGGCAAGGGGGTCTTGGAGTGTTTTCCCTTGAGGTTTTGATTTTGGTGACATGTAAAGCTGTAGGGCCTGTGTGCATTCCATGAAACAAACTGTAAATAGTGAGAACGAGGTGACAACAACTAGCAAAGAGCAGTTAAGAATTCTTTACTTAAGCTGAATATTACAAAGAGGCTTGTTATTTAGGAGCAATTGCTTGAATTCCTACAACAACAACATACTGTGATGACATACTATTAAAGGTAGCAGCGAAGAATTACTCTTTAAATACTGTATCAGAAGAAAACATATAAGATAGTTTAGATTGAGTTCAGGGCAGCCAATGACTAAATCCTGAGACTATTCTTTCTCTTTACTACCTAGATTTCAAGTATACAGAAGACATGGAAAACATATGAAATAACAGTGATCACAGGTGAAATAAAGAGCCATGAGGAAAACTTATTGAGCCATGAAATACACAGGAATCCTGCAACTTTGAGCCACACACCATCAGGAGATCAAGAGACAAACATCTTTGAAGAAATCCCACTGTCTTTTGTATTAACTGTCTGGGAGTTTACAATATCAGAATAACAGAGCAGATATCAAGAGATTTCTTACATCCGGAGTCCAACCCCTCTAAACAAACGCGAAGGGGAATATATAGAGGTTACATACAAAAATATCTCAGGAATGGAGTCATCTGAGAGGAAAATATCTCTTCCATTTGTACAGGAGAGTAGATGAGAAGTAAATGTAAACATAAATGCCTCTTAAAAGCCTTTAACTCCTGTCAGGATAGATTTTGACCTTTGGGCACTGCGGAGTTATTTGCGCGGTTTTATCATAAATGTAGTATTGAAAGTGCTTTGTCACTCTGATCTTTTATATCTTCTTGGCCCTGCCACCTGTACCTGCTGATATTGTTGTTGATGCCGAGTACCTGTGCTGAGTTGGCTCAGTGTCTTTATGCTTGCTGTCATGGCTTTGTCCACCTGTAGATGTAATGTGGACTGTATTGCTGAAAAAAGGATTTAATTCCTCAACTTTGATTCAAAAGTAGCTTTATTAAGTCCTGCCATATGTCTGCAGGGGGAAGCTGATGCCTCAAAATTGACCCTAAGGTCTCATCAGCTTCTGTGTACTTATAGAAATGCGGAGGCTCATCAAATAGATGTGCTACTTCATTTTTAATAAAAAACAATTTATCTAACTTATCAAAAAGAGCCTGTCCTGTTAATGGGCCTGCTGAAGATGACCCAGGTGTATCAGCAATTTGAATTGCTGCAAAAGTGCTCACCCTTTTGATGTATTTCTCATGTGAGAGCAGACTCCCTGATTCTTCCAAGCTGGGAAGCCCTTTGTCCTGCAGGGCTGTGAACCTATTCTGGAACTTATATATATCTTCCTGTATATCATGGATTTTTCTGTCCAATGTCTGAATTAGGTTCTTCATTGTTGTGGTTCTTTTGATTAGGGAAATGGTTTCTGTTCTATTAGCAATTCCCATTCTTATCAGCTGAGAACCAGTCCTGTAATTTAAGACCTCAATCATTTTGGGGGCAAGGTCTGCCATGTTGCCAAGGGCGTTTCTTGCTCTGTGCAGTTCTTTCTTTGCCCTGCCAATGAGTCCTATTTGTTCATATATAGCATCAATGTACTCCCACTGGTTGGTGATTGATTGTCCAATGGCAGTCCAAATCACTTGCTTGATCTCTGCTGTTACTTTCTCAAAATTGAGCTGCTTTTCCAGCTCTGCAATTGTCTTTTTTAGGGCTTTTACTTCCCTCTCCCTCTCAGCCACATTTTGCTTAGACTTATCATACTTCTCTTCTATCTTTGCTAAGCTTTCCTTGGCCTTATTTAGCTCAGTCATTTGAGCTTCTAGCACCTGAAGTTCTTGCCTTAGTTTTTGCATATCCAGGCTCTCGGCCTGCTCTGTTGGTGGTGCTGTGGTGGCTGGCTTTGTTGTAGCTGGCTCTATTTCTGTTGTCTGTTGCTTTGGAGGGATATCCTCTTTAGGGGTCTTCTCGAGATCTATCATCTCTGTGGGTGGCTTGGAAGACTGCCCTGTTTCTCCCCTTTGTATAGTTGCTTCTAGGGTAGTCTCTGTGTCCTGCAGCTTTTGTTGGGTGTCAATTAGCTCCTTGTACAAGGTCATTAGCAGTGCAGTGACATCCCTTTCTTGCCTTTGTTGGGCAACTTCATCTGTTTGGGGATGTAGAGTTGGTGAGATCATCATTTTTTTCTTGATTGCAGCTACATCCGCATCCCTTAGTTTAAGGACCTCCTGTATGGCCTTAACATCATTGGGATCATGCCCAAACTCTATGATGATCTCTTCTAGTGCCTTGATTCTATTGTCCTTGGCTTGAGAGGATGCCCTTTCCAACTCAAGCTGAGCTACAGTGTTATTCAAACTGTTTTACAGCCTATAATTTACCAAGGTCTTATCTGCCAGGGTGGCATAGACCATCTCACCCGTTTGCTTGTGGAGCTCGATCTGGTCCATGGGGTGGATGTCTTTTGCAAGGACTTCTAAGTTTGTCCTTATATAGTCAGCAGCTGTTTGAGGTTGCTGCACTGTAGGGGAAAAATGGCTCATTGTCATCTTGCCTCCTTGCACATCAAAGGCAGCCATTAGCCTTTGCTGGTTTGGAGGGGCCATGTTCAACAAATGATTGTAGAGCTTAATTTTGAGTGGCTCACTCCTCCTCTTGGCATCCCTGAAATGGTCCTTTATGCTTTCAGCTGCACTCTTTGCTTGTCCTGAGGAGCTGACCTCCCCAAGTGCTGCCCTATCTTGCTCTTGATGTAATGAGCTGGCAGAGGTCTCAAGGCTATGCATTTCTTCTTCTGAAAATGGATTGAGCCTCTGCCTTTTGTCTGGACCTTCTGTGAGAGGGGTATCCCTCTCTCTTTTCCTGTTGATGTCCTCCTCTGAGGGGTTTGGAGGACTGAAGAGTCCATCCTAGAATCCTGTCTAGGAGGCGCCATGCTGGTTGTCTTTTCTTGGGTAGCTGCCTGGCCTTCTGCTGTTTGCTTTTCTTGATCCTGCTGATCAGTTTCTTGCTGGCCTTGCTGTTGTTGCTCTTGCTGGCCCTGTTGGCCTTGTTGGCCCTGTTGGCCCTCTTGCTGTTGCTCCTGCTGGCCCTCTGTTTCTTCCATTACCTTGCCCTTACCTTTGTCCTGCCCCTGTTTTGAAGTTTGTGCTGCCCCTTCTTGTGTTGCAGATGAGGAAGCTGGCGCTATTATGTGAGAACTCGGTAGGGTAGGCACCTGAGAAGGACATTCCAAGTCAGCCATTTTCAATAAATGTCTCCTAGCCCTGTCATTTAGCTCTTCTTGCGTCAGAGGCTCTATCAAGGTATTTTTATTCCATTTAGGCTGGTTTGCATGTCTTGTTATGAGGAGCATGTTATTATGCTCATAACTGGAGAGTTTGTATTTCAGTCTCCTCTTGGATATAAAGCCATTGGGGTCATATGGTTTCCATAGGAAGCTTTGTGTTAGGCCAAGGCCATCCAACATTCTCTCTGCCTCCTTCCATCCTTCTCTTTTGTTCAAAACCAAATGCCCAAGCTGGTTTTTAACTTTGAGTTGTGCCTTCTTGCCCTTACCTGCAAAATGGATCAGATTTGCATGGGCGAATTGTCTGAAATACTCCAGGGCAAAGAGCCTCATAGGCACATACTTGGGTAGCCTGAAAGGGCGCAGCTCACACCCATATATCCTAAGCACTGTATGATGCTGGTAGAAATACCAGTCCCCTATGCTGTAAGCAGTGGATAGTTGCAGTATCCTCTTCATCTCCTCAGTGAGTCTTGGAGGAGGTTCTGTCATAAGTAGAGACAGGGCTGGATGAATGAACAGATCTATGAACTCACAATATGTATAGGGTGAGTAGAAATTTCTATGGAAGATTGAGCTCCAATATACAACTGATCTAGGGTTTCCTGCTGCATCATTTCTCTTGATTTCAAAAGAGAATTTATCATATTGGTGATACAAAACAAGATGATAAATATATGAGGTGTATCTGAACACCCTCTCTCTAGGTAAGTGCAGGAACTGCTCATGTATTTTGTCCGAGATGTATGTGGCATAGTTGTAGCAGATAGGGGTCTTTCCAGGGGCAAACATTAACATCATGACTAGCACAGTTTCCTCTATAAACTCCATTGATTTATATCCTAGAACTGATCTTACCATATGGGCCAGGTCTAATCCAAGTTGATTTAAGTATCCATCAAAGATAGGAGGATGCAGCACTCTGTCTGATTTGCTAACAAACAGTTGATTAAACTTCAGGATCTCTGCCTCTGTAAGTGTTTTGGTCCCTTGGTTGATTAAGTCCAGCAGGGATAAAGGAACCAATTTCTTGTTGGTTTTGAACTGAACCATGTCCCTGATGGCCTGAGGGGTGGTATAGAATACAACTTCACCCTTGGGATTGACTACAGCTCTCTGTGATGGCTCATAACAACTGGCACATAGGTAGATGAGATCAGGGAATTGTCTGACTAGAGGCATTTTAAAAGTTGGCAGGGCAGACTCCCAGATGCCTAGGATATCTGTTCCATCTCTGTGATTAGCCCTGAACTCATTTAGTAGGCGAATATGAGGGGTGCATCCTTCTCTGGAGTCTTCTGAGATCTGATAATCCAGGTCTGCCAGATCCTGCCAGTCTAGCTCTCTCTGAGGAGCATTCAGAGGAGTGACATTAAGGACTTCAGGTGTCTCCATGTTTTATACAAGTAATCTCTGAGATGCCGCTTGAAATAGTAAAATTGATGGGAACCAGGCTTAACAGGGTCGGTGTACAGTCAAGGATAACAATGCTGGGCGTTATGAGGAGGGTTTTTAGCAGGGGCAAGACCTCCCTTGTCAGTTTGGGAGTTATGCAGGGGTCCACGGTTGCGCGAACAGGGTAGGTTTTTTAACAAGTTTGCAGTCAATTCGAGGTCTCTGACGCTGTGTTTTACTTTTAAATGGTCTAATAGGGTAAAACACAGTTGGTTTATCAGTGAATTTTACAACTTAATGGCTTTTATGGCAGTTTTTACAAGAAATTTGAGAAAAACCAGTTCACAGGAGGACGAGGCTGAAATACCTGTTTAACAGTGGTCTGGACTGAAGAATGTAGCTGGGTTTGCGCGCTGGGTGCTTTGAAAATGGTTGCAGGCTGACTGGTGGCGCAGGCGTCGTAAATTACATGCAGAGAGCTTAACAGTAATTTCTGAAAAATATGCAAAAATTGCGAAAAATGGTGAAAATATGGCTTTTTTGGCTTTATTGGCGCACTTTTTGGATGACGTCAGCATGACGTCATCATGGGGGCCCGGGTTGGGTGACGTTAGCATGACGTCATCGGGTGACGTGGCGGTCAACGGTAGGTCCACGGGGGCGATGAGGTGGCGGCCAGGTGGGCGAATGAGGGACGAGGCGGGCGGATGTGGCGGTGACGTGCACGGCAGCGGGGCGTAGACGTAGGCGGGATAGGTGTCGCAATATCGGAACGGGCTTTGTACGTTGAATGGACTGTCAGGCGATGCTCCGATGCAATCAGGGAATGACGCGTGTCCCGGCGTGATGCTGGCCTGACGCAAGCATCTGACAGATATCGAAAGGTATCTGTCAGACATGTAGGGCCTTCCGATATTGATGTAGGCCGTGGATCTGGAGGCAGGCGATCGAACGGTCGTCGGGCGCCCAACTTGCACGAATGGTAGCTGCTCCTTCGGTTAACCTGCGGACGTCGGGATTGCCCGAAATGATCATTCGCCGTAGATCTGGACCCGGATCCATCTGACGGTCATCGGGCGGGCAATCTGCACGATGTATAAATATGTCCTGGCGGGCAATAAACAATAATTTTCTTTGTAAAACGAGTTTAATCGACCAACCTTAGAAACATGCATTTTCGGGTTTTTATACAAGGTTCGGGCAAAAATCATTTGTAAAGGCAGAGACTATAGGAAAAGGGTGAAATAGGATTTATGCAATATGAAAAGGTGAATAACCCCCCGACCTTAGGATAAAGCGGGGAAGGGTGATTTATAATGTTTTCCGCCCTTTTGAGTACTTTTATGGGTTTTTAAAGGTTTTTCAATGCTTTTTCAAGGTTTTCAAGGCAAAATGGGACTTTTGGGTAGGGAAACTGGTTTGAGGTGGAACAAAAGGTGAGTCATGGGTTCTTGACCTTGACCAGGTGTCAAATCAAGTCCCAGGGAGAGAATATTATGGCTATAGTGCCAAGGAGGGGATATTTATGCATTGTGGGGGGTTTATACACCATGGTGGTTTATTAATACTAAGGGAATAAAGGGGTTAATGGGATGCTAAGTAAGTAAGAGTTAGTTGTCAAATTGGGAGAAACATATGAAAGTGAGGGCTAGTTCAACCAAGTTTTTCTTTGAAAATAACTTGAATCAGGAGTAGATCAAAATGAAAAGATTTGCACACGAAATGTGGCCTCCTTAAAGCCAATAAGAATGTAAAAACCATTTGAATTTCTATGCTTTGTGCACTTGGGGAAAGGGTGTTATGATGAGCGATATACAAAATGAGAAACAAGGGAGTTAGTCATCGCTCCAGAAGTGCTGCTCTTCCTGTAGATGTTTCCAGCAACTTTGATTTTGAAAGAGACACCACTTCTGCAACCTCATCTACCTACCCAACTATTTCTCCTAACATTTTTTGTTCCTTCTTGGAGGGTGCACTTGGACTTGCAAACCCTTTTGAATGCCTTTTCTTTTCATTGGCTTTTTGCTTTCATCTTCTATCTAATACAACCCTTATTCCTTCCAAGGTCCCAGATTAAGCAGTTGGGAACCTTAGCTTCTCTACCTAGCTACTGATCCGCCAAGATTAAACAGTTTGGACAGATTTCATTCTCTATTCTACAACATAAATTGAAAACATGGCATGATCCAGATTAGACTTTTGGACCATCCATCAAAATTGAGTTCTTATGAAAATTGAGACAGACATTGTCTTCCTAAGGAAATATGGGATCTTTGCATTTATCAAAGCAGAGCATATTTGGACCTTTGATACCCAATCATGAAATATGAAACCTATTGGTATAGGTATCCAACAGAGGGCGCGCGACCCGTTGGGGATTTCTCCACAGAAATTTTCCAGTGAGCCACATATCAACTTCTTTCTCCTAAATTTCTTTAGGTAGGCCTTTAAATCATGGTGATTTTTCTTGGTAAAGAAAAAATGAGCATGGAAGATGTGTCAAATGCCATCAAGATGAAATGGGAAATTCATGTGTATTGTGCTTAAAAAGGTCAAAGTGCAAGTGTGCTAGGGTTTATTGTTGTTTCATGGTTTTTCCCTTGTAAGTATTCTCCTCTTTCCCCTTGTCACTTTACTTATATTTCCATATAATTTCCCCTGCTAATTTGTAAAAGAAATACAAACCATACCCTTCTCCCTAAACACTAAAACTCAAACCCTAACCCTACCTCTCCATATGCCCATGTAAACACATGAATTTGATGATGCATATGCAATGATTTTGTTTGCAATGTTTTCCATAAATTCCCTGCTATATACATGTATTCCCATTTTCCTTTCAAAAATGTCCCTCCCCTAACATTCCCCTCATGTTCCTTATCCCCTTGAAACAACAAAGAAATCAACACTTTTAAAGGCAGAAACAACAGTACATTTTGTCCACTTTGCTCCTCAAATAATGTCAGAAACCGAAACCTATGAGCAGAGTGATGACCAGGCATCAAGTTCAGAGATTGGGGTATAGAGGAGGCCTCATAAGGGTGGAAAGGGTGGTCATCATAAGAGAGAGGAGCCCACTTCTTTGACAGATTTACAGGCTTGTCCTATGGTAGTCTCATGTTTCCGGTATATGCAAAAAAGGGGAAAGAGGCCTGATCCCCTCCATATCTTGGCTGACGCCTCACTGAAGGATCAAGGCACTAAATAGCCCAGCCACAACACAAATCCCAAGAAATTTTGAAAATTTTGGGTCAATTTTGATTTTTCAGGCAATTTACAAGTTTTCGCTCATTAACGGGTCTCACCCCCCGTGAGACCCTTCATCCCAGCAAATCCATTTTGCAAAAACTCAGAATTTCCAGATTTTTCATGCAAAGTTACATATGCTCATGGATGGACTTGATATTTGGTGAGGTTTTGGGCCTCCAAAAAGTCAAAAAACATGCAAAATTTGACTTTCTGCCACTTTTTTGAACTGCAGAAAGCTGTCTTGGGAGAATTGATTTTTGACAGGGCAAATGAACTCCAAATTCAAAAATTATAGTTGGGTTGGACAGTAGACTCACAGACCTTTCCAATAGCCCACGTTTTCTCAATTTTTCCACCTACAAGTGCCCCAAACATGGCTCCAAAGGGGCGCGACCCATCAGGCAGGGGGGCGCGACCCGTCAGGCAGAATTGTCCAGAAATGCACTGTACATCCCAAAAAACGCAGATTTGACTCAGTTTGACTTTTTGAGGTGAAAGATGATTCTCTTTGATGTAATTATGGTACTTTTTAGACACTTTTACCCTTATGTAACTCTTCTAGAAGATTCATTCATGAAAAGGGTAAAAATTAAATGAATGAATTGGTTTCCAAGTTTATAGAGGCAAGTGGTTTTGACTGCCTAGATTTTAGTGCTAAGTTTAGAAGTGGTTGAAACAACTCCTAGAAGGATGAGCTTGACCCCTAGAGGCAAGGAAAGAGGTTAGATGACCTATATTATGTATTTTCTTAGTCATTTTGCAGGGGTTGGAAGGTTGGACTCTTGAGGGAGAAGCTATCATTGTATTATTTCACTGTATCTCTGCAAATTTTTGGCTAAGGAAGACCAGGGTTTTGCAGTCCTTTTTGGGATTCTTGTGGTTACATGTATTGATGGTGTGTTTCTCTATGTACCTGTAAGTGTGTTATGTGAATCATTTCCTTTCTTTACTTCTGCACATTAAACAAACGAAGAGTTAAAGTAAGAATTCATGACTGCCATGCTATGCTTTTAAGTTTGTTTAATTTCAATGTTTTCTACTGTTTAAGGAGAATTCAAAGTTATTGTTTGCTCTCCTTAACTCCTCACATGTCATTCCTAACCATCCACTTTAGTTAAAGGCATCAATACTGTCTCCTACCTCGCCCCAAAGAACCCCCTGCAGAAACTGTGTCCAATCCCCGCACCCAAAATTGCCATCCCCTCAATTTGCCACCAAAAACCCTAAAAACCCCAAATCAACCCTTTTGATCAGTTTACTAGCCTAAAATCAGTGTTACCCTATTGGTCATCTCATCCATTGAAGATTTTACTGAGATTGACCGGAGAGAGCCTTCTCCTGCCCCGTAGGGCTAGCTACGAGGCTAAATAGTTTGATGTTGCCTTGAGGTTTGCCTTTTTCAACCTGAAGTGAAATTTCAAGCGCTAACATACTGGCGACCATACTGGGGAGAATAAACTTGTCTGTTGATTGATGTGTTTGTTTCATAAGTCTTAGACGGAGCCTAAAGTTATGCCAGGCAGCCTTCGAAACGCTTTTGCTTTGCATTAGCGGAAGTAGATAAACGCTGCTTCAGTCAATCTCCGTGAGCTTGTGAATATAGCACTTCGATTGCATTTTACCCTAGTACATTTGTAAACTCTGAACTTTTGGATGATTAGTTGAGAGTTTTCACAGGCTGAAATCATTCACCTAGCGACTCCTTTCATGAAAAATCCAGCGACCTGTGCTTCATGGTGACTCCACTGCAGAGAGATCAGTAGCTGTGAGATTTTCAAGATGGACCAAATCACAAGAAGATATGCTTCCTTGAGCCGAGATCACATCCCTGGTTTTCCAAATAAAATTCCAAAGGTAGATTGGTCAAGGAATTTGCCTACATTTAAAGATGATGGTAGGAAGGACGCTGCTCTACATCTGGTTAGATTTCACATGCATATTCGCAAGTTGAGGGTTGATTTTCCTGAAGATTTCTTGATGAAAATATTCTTGGCCACTCTGGGAGGTAAAGCCCAATCATGGTATGAAAGTTTGCCGCCTGCTTGTATTTACTGTTTAAAGGATTTTCATACTATGTTCATTGAACGATATAAGGACTCTTATCCATCATTAAATTTAGTTCAAGACTGTTGCAAGTATGCTTATAGTTTTATTGAAAGCCTCGAGAAATATTACGAAGATGATAATTTCATGGATAATGAGATCATGGAAGCCCTATATGAAAATCCATTTCAGCAGCATAGAGACGATCATGAAAATTTGCAGCAGAATCAAGATCAGCAGGTTGAAGATGGCCACATGGCTGAAAATGGTGAAAGGGAGAATGTTCTTTCAGATCCGCCCATAGAAGAAGACAGCATGCCAAGAACTCAAGTTTCATTTGCAGATTTTGATAATGACCAGTCAGTTGTTTTAGATCTACATTCAGATTGTGATGACCAAGCATATCTTATGTTGAAGCCCATCAAAGATAACTCTATTGTTGAGATCATCTAGAATGAAGAAGACAAAGTTATTGACCAAAGCCTTCATGAGGAGGTAATCTGATCATTTCATGGACAACAAGATGGGATCTTTGTTTAGGTAAGTGAGAAATCTTCTTTTGATAACTCAGTGGTAAATGATAATTTGATTTCCATGTCATATGAAAACAATCACTGTTTGAGCAAAAGAAAACAAAAGGTATTGTCTCCTTTGTCTGAAGATGAAATAGATCAACTCTTGAAAGGTCATGTTTCAGTCGAAGCTACAACAGATTTACAGTGCACACATAGTCAGGAAAGTGTTGGTGAAACTTCTTCCTCTTTTGAAAATGATGACAGTCTTGTAATCAGTTTTATAGATCAACAAACAGATAATATTTTCTTTCACAAAGATGATAAGGTTGTCATGTTTGATAATCTTGAAGATTGTTTTTTGTTTAAGAATGACCTAGACCATGAAGATGAGGAGTATGAGCTTGAGAGAGACAATATGCCAGGATTTCTCATGGTCAAGGAACCTACAGCTAGCACTCAAATGGTAGAAGCACATACTTCTCGGTGCATTCCTATCCCTCGAAAATCAATTGTTCTTTCAGATCAGAATGAAGGGAGTACTTATATTTTTGCTACTGGATCTCAACACAAGATAGTGCTTCAGGATTATCAAGATCCCTTTGGCATCCTTTTGCAAGCACTAGAGAAGATAAATTTTGCCTGGTTCGCTATCATAAGCCTTGGTTTCAGTGGTTATTGTAAGTTGCCTACATGTACATCGTTCCACCTGCTCGAGAAAAGCGAGAGCAGAAATTTGGTATGTAGCCATCTACTCGATTGGTTGCATTGGAAATCTCATTACAAATGATTGTACATATTTCATTAGTATGCAAGTGGTTGTCATCATGATTCCAAATCTTGATGGATTGCTGCCTTTTTCCAAAAGCTTTGTAAGTTCTCGTTTTCGTTAAGTCAGTCATGAGTCATTTGTGAGTCAGTTTTCAGTCATGTTGGTTTCATAATTGTGTTGGCTTGAGTCAGGTTTCAGTCAATAAATGAGTCAGAGTCTTGTGTCGTTTGCCGAAATAATGACTCCATCGCCCAATGGTTGAAAGCACTGGTCTGCTCTCTGTCTAGTCAATTTAACGTCTTAAATTGCTCTACATAAATTATCAATCCGGGTATCGTAAACTGATGAAGTGTGGTGCACTATATGTGCTTGGTTAACCTTTCTCTTACTTCGTTGTTTTATAGTTTATGTTGTTTTTGGGGTTTTGTTCTTGTTGGTTTTCTAATGACTATGAGACCCAGTATCCTTGCTGCTTCAGCAAAAGGACAAGATGATTCTATCATGTCATTAGTTCAATCAAGTTAAAATGCAATAACCAAACAATGAGCCAGTGACTATGAGACCCAGTATCCTTGCTGTTTCAGCAAAAGGACAAGATGATTCTATCATGTCATTAGTCATTAAAAGGCTATGTGCATCACTAATCTACAATCAACTTGAAAGCAATTTATGTACACCTAATATACATAACCATAACAAAATTAAATGACCACTATACAAGGCAGGGGCCCCTCTGCCACCTATGAAATCAAAGCAAAATTGAACACACTTGCATGAATTAAAATTGCATGAATGAAAAATCTAATCTATCAAACTTGAAAGTAATCAAATCAAATTAAAGCAATATTTACAAAATGAAATCTATTCTACCTTACATAAAGCAATATTTACAAAATGAAATCTACTCTACTTTACATTCTAATGTGCTCCATGACATCTACTTCACATCTCCTTCCATGTTGAGAACATCAAAGCTTTATTCAAATTCTTCAAAAGTACAAAGTACAACAAAGTTCTCCAAAGCTTTCAAAAGCCATCAAGGAAGAACTACAATCTTAAGAACTAGGGACTAAAAAGACTAAAAAGACTAACTAATGAAGGAGAGAGATCTCCTATTTATACAAAAAGATGAGAGCCATCTCATTAATGATAATCCATGAATCTCTCCCTCTACCTCTAGAGTCCTAATCAAAATAGGAACTGATAAGACACATGTCTTTTTAGAGTTACAATACAATTAGGAGATGTGACACATATCCTCATGATCCCATGATTCTTTCCACTCAAATTCGAATTTGGCCTTAGAGTGCCACATAAGGGTCTTCTAGAAGCCTCCTTTCAACCTACACATGTCAACAATCTCAACCCATTTGTTAGGTATAAGCTTATGCACATTATTTCCTAATTTTTTAACCACAAATTCACTTAAAAGGCTTAGAATTAATAAAGATTGGAAAAACATAAATGTGGCCCAATGATAATGAAAGTGGGATGAATGTGGTGACATAGTAGTGAAATGGAGATGATATAATGGACATAATAGTGAAAGTGTAATGGAAATGAATGACATTTTCAAGACTCAACAATTAGTTGGTTTGTGTGGGGTTTAGTTCATATTGGAATTTTACTAGGAGGGGTTGAGGATGAGAGCCACTTTTGGTGCAATTAAACTATCTCAAGGGGTGTCCAAGACCGAACTCAATATCCCACTAGTGGGAGGGGTTGAGGATGGTAGCCACTTTTAAGGCAAGTGAACTATCTCAAGGGGTGTTCAAGCCTGAACTCAATGTCTCACTAGTGGACAGATCATTCTTCCATCCAACATTGGAGTTGGCCCTAGGTTATAGCATCTCGCTAGTGGGAAAATCATTCTTTCATTCAAACTTAGCCTAATTTAGTTTAAATAAATAGAAAAATATTATGGAAGTTTCAATTCAAATAACCATATAAAACAATTTTTTTAAAACAAATTGTATTAATAAAATTTATTTATTGTTTTACCCAAGAATATATATATTATATTTTAACAGTTTAATATATTTATTTTTAAAATGGCTCTACAGTTTGTTTCATCGCATCTGAAGCCAACACGGGAAGTGGGTTAAGGTTTGGTTTGTGTTGTTCCTATCAACTTGACCTACACGGGTGATAACCTACTCGAGCTCCCAGTTCGTGGCTCTCTCTTATAATTCTAGGAAGTTACCCTTCTACCATACCGGTTGGAAGCTTAGGGTTACAGCTACCATTGGCATGGGAAGGTTAGATCTACGGTCGACAGATTGCAGTTGGATTGATATTTTATTGGTTTTTATTTTATCGTTACAGGGTGGAAATTCGACATTGAGGAAGAGTTAGTGGATTACTATGAAGACCCCACCGAAAATATCTCCATTTGGGCAAACCCTCCACATCAACACTTGAGGATGGAGATGCATGTGACACCTAGATCCCCCAATTTGCGAATATTTTCTTCGTTGTCAAAAATCTTGGATGGGATCCCCTTTTCCCCTCAACAACTTCCCAGAACGGTTGAATATTCATATTCCCAGTCGGTTGTTGCGGTACTCCCTAAAAATCTAGAAGAATGATGGACATAATCACTGGATCAATTTGTCAACTCGACTGAATACTCGTTAGAAGCCCTAAACTTTATTGAGTCCTGTATAAAACCTATCAGTCCACACACAACTACAAAAATCTAAAGAGATGGTGGAATTACTCTGACAGATTAGGTGGGAGTGAATCCACCATGTCAAACATAGTGCTACCGGATTTGACAGCAATATCTGAGGATGGACCTTCCAACATATTGAATCAATTGGTGACTACGAGAAATCTGTCGAAAACTGCAAACCCTAAGAGTTGCAAAGGGGGCTCATAATCTATATGTTTGATTGGTGGAGTAAGGTCTGACAACAACATTCCTATCCAGGCATAACATAGTTTCGAGACATCAGTTGGGGAGCAACCCCTCAATGGAGACATACCCTCTAGATAGGAGAGGCAGGTCGGTTCTAAGAAGATAAAATGCCCTAAGTTTAAGGATAAAGAACATGCCCTAGTTCTAGGAGAGGGCATTAGACTTGATTACATTATGGATACGACTGACAAGGTATTGGTTGGAAGAATTAGGGGAAGGAACTATTCCTCCTCTCGCCTAAGGAAAGGATCACAAGATATTTGGGGACAAGCTTTGGATGTTCTTACATCAGTTTACGCCATATCAAAAGGATGGTTTGCCCTAAGGTTCAGTAAATAGGAACACATAATTTGGGTCCTCTCGCGTTATTGGGACATTGAAATGGCTCCGACATTACTGAAGCATTGGACTCCACTGTTCTATCCTCAGAGAGAGTAGGTGGGTGCTGGTTCGATTTGGGTTAGACTTCTGGCACTGACCCTATAACTATGGACGGAGGATGTTTTCTGCCTCATTAGGGAGGATCTAGGGCGGTATTTGCATTATGCTAGATCCTATCTGGAGATGGGAAGAATGTCTTATGCAAGGGTGTTGGTTTATCTTGATATGAGGGAGGGTTTGATGGCAAATTTGATCTTGCACTACATGGGATATGTATGTAACCAAATCATGGATTACAAAGGCGTCGCATTCAGATGTCATCATTGTTATGAGGTTGGGCATGTGTATAACGAATTCCCATTGAATCACAAGGAGGACCAGGATGGTGACAGAGACAAGGATGACAATCAGACCTTGGGGGCTCAATGCCAGTAGAGAGTAGCAACCCTGGGAAATCCTCGCATCATAGCTCGGCACCAACTGAAAGAGACAGGCCAACTAGAGGAGCAAGCTTGCCACACCCAAGGTCTCGTCTGTACATGGGTGAGGAAGGACCGAGGCTAGGACATCTGACACCTTCTTCTCTTACAAGTACTCCTACCTCCCTCCCCCCCCACTTTTCTTACTTGTATCAATGGATCTATTGTTTCTACATGTCTGTCCATCTCTAATGTTTCCTCTACTACTGGATTTTTTGTTCCATTACATAATTTGGGGGTCCTACCCTTCCCTATTAACACGATACATGTATGTTGTCTGACACCATCTCCATCCATATCTACCCCTAGTGGCGATTATTCAAGGTTGGACATGGGAGATAGATATAATCTTCGATCCATGTCAAAATCATCTATTGGACCTGTAATGTCATCCGACCTTGGGAGAGGGTTAGGTCCCCTCTCTCCATCTAGGGTTCCCAAAATCCCTCGTGGGCGACAATCCCACATTTCCAAAGCCATGGATAGGGCCTATCTAGACAAATTTGTTGTTGGGACCCAATTATCATTGGAAATGGGTACTTAGAGCAAGGAACACCTTGTCTTATGACCAAGTGGCTCTATTTCAAATGTTGAGGGTTAGATAGCCCCTCTAAGAAGCTAGCTCTCAAACATCTGACCTTGTCAGACAATCTTGGTATTATTTTCCTATAAGAAACACTCGGTTCAAGCTCTAATGTTGAATGGTTTATGTAAAAACTGGACTTTCTTTGCTGTTAGCACAAGGGGTCATTTCGGGGGGGTTGGAAATTAGTATAAACTGTAAATTTGTGAATATAATCAACGTTTGGGAACATCACAATTATATTGCTGCAGACATTTTTCGGAAGAATTCAGATTACAATTTAGGATTGTCAATATATATGGACCATGCCAAGACCAAGCTTTTTTCGGGAACGATCTCATGGACAAATATTTTATGAGTTGTGATTACCTGATTATCATGGGGGACCTCAACTTCTCCTTGGGGAGGGTTGAACGTTGGGGAGACCATGCTCATGCAGATTCACTGACAAATTACTTCTCTCATTTATTAGAAACCCACCATCTTATTGGCATTGATATGGCCAAGATATTTCCTACCTGGAGAAATTGTCGAGTCGGGGAGGTTATGATAGCAAGAAGATTGGACTGGTTCTTGATTCGAGAATCCTTCTTGGATCAAGTCTCCTTGTTCAAATAATGGGTAGGATCAATGGGTCTTTCTGATCACCACCCTATCTACATGCAACTTCCACGTCATATCAATAAACCGAGAGCCCCCTTTAAATTCAACGAGACCTGGTTAAAAGAGGAGGCATTCAAAAATATGATTATGGAGAACTGTCGCCATTGCGAATATAGGGAAGACCAGTCAATTGTTACACAATTTAATGAAAATCTTATTAAAATTAAAAGGAAGACATTGGAATGGCTAAAGGGAAAAAGGTTAAGAGATAAGGAAGCCACGAAAAAGATTGAAACAAAAAACAAAACTTGAACAGTTGGAAAAGCCTGGAGGTGGGGGTTATGCAAAAAATGAATCAAAGCTACACCTAATCCAATTATAAATGGCTAAAATAATATTATTGGAAGAAAAATAAGAAACTTTGAGGCTTAAAAGTAGGGTGATATGGCTACAGGCAGGGGATGACAATACTAAATTTTTTCAGCAATATGCTAAGGGAACGAAAACCATTAACACCATCTGGTCCCTCAAAGATGTAGTTGGTAACGGGGCTTCTAACTTTAGGGATTTGGCTAGGATGGACATTCAAAATTTTCAATCCCTCTACACTGCTCCTAGGGAGGCCTCTATAGGGGAAATCATGAATATCACACAAGTCTTCCCTATATTTGTTAATGAGGAGGATAATGAGGACTTATCATAGCTAGTATCTTCTGGAGAACTGGAGGCAGTCTTACATTGGTTCAATAAGGATAGAAGTCTTGGGCCTGACGGGTGGTGCATCGAATTCTATCTCAGTTTTTATGAACTACTCGACCCTGATTTAATAAATTTTGTTAAGGAATGTCACATTTCTGGGCAGATGAATGGAGTCTTCAACTCCACAATTATTGTGCTCATTCCTTAAGCAGACAACCTAAATACATTTGATGACTAGAGGCCTATCTCGTTATGTAATGTCATATACAAGATAATAGCAAAAATCATCATCAATAGAACCAAAATGATAATATCCCACCACATATCAAAGGAGAAATTTCCCTTCCTACAGGACCATCAGATACTTGAAGCCATTAGTGTTGTTGAGGAGGGACTACATAGCTTAAATACTAAAACAATTGAAGGGCTTGATCCTCAAAATAGATCTTTCAAAAGCCTTTGACAGATCAAATTGGATTTATATTAGAATGATGCTTACCCATTTGGGTTTTAACATATCCCTTATTAACTGGATTATGTGTTGTATCACCTTTGCATCATTCGTT
The DNA here is from genome assembly GCA_000404065.3 of Pinus taeda. Taxonomy (NCBI): domain Eukaryota; kingdom Viridiplantae; phylum Streptophyta; class Pinopsida; order Pinales; family Pinaceae; genus Pinus; species Pinus taeda. The sequence goes on from APFE030319372.1 coordinate 25,394, forward strand.
GTCTTGATCAATGGCACTGCTTTAGACTTCTTTCATGCTGAGAGGGGACTTCGTAAAGGTTTCCCACTGTCCCCTCTATTATTTCTATTGATAATGGGGGGACTAAGAAAAATGTTAACAAATGCGAAAAGAAGAGGATCACTTAAGGGTACACCTGTCGCAGGGGAGATCCTCCTTACACACCTATTATTCATAGAAGATGTCCTGATATTTCTCGATGGATCGCACAATGACTCAACATAACTAAAAGCATTACTGGACTTATTCTGCAAGGCAACATGTATGAAGTCAAATAATCTGAAATCTACTCTCACAACTATTGATTGTTCTAAGGATGAAATCACATTTGCTAGAAGATTGTTTCCTTTCCAAATTAAGCCCCTTAATGAAGGCATAAAATACCTCGGTTTCCATCTGAAACCAAATGACTATAAAAAAGGTGATTGGATGTGGATCATGGCCAAAATAGAGAAAATAATAAAAAATTGGAGTCATAAGTGATTTTCCCGTGCACAAAGACTGGTTCTTATCAAATCGGTCCTAGAAGTCATATCATTCTTTTGGATGTCTTTATCTTGGATACCCAAAGGCATATTAAATATCATTATGAGGTTCTGTTGTGGTTTCCTTTGGCGTGAATCAAAAGAAGGTTGAAGCTTTGCCTGGGTTAGATGGGATAGAATTTCTTTAACCAAAAAGTGGGGTGGTTGGGGTATTGAAGATCTATTATGCTTCTCTTAGGCATTGGCGACAAAGGTGGGATGTAAGTTAATCATGACTCAAAGTCTCTAGACAAAGGTGGTGACCAGAAAGTACATATACCCACTATCTTTAGAAGATTGGATTTAGCTATAGAATAAATACAAACTTAATATCTCAACAACCTGGAAAGCGGTCCTAAAATCCTTCAACATCATAGCATCGGGTCTAGCCTGGCGAGTTGGTTCAGGGAGTTGAGTCTGCATAGGGATCCACCCATGGTCTAGATGTGACAATCAAAATATTCTCCCCCCATATATGGTTGTTTTCTTGACTTCTCACACGATCAAATACTTGAATTAGATTGCGGACCTAGACCATTCATCTATACGGGGTTAGCACTGACTTCCCGCCATAGCATTGCATATACCGGTACAGTGGAAACAAGCTTGGGAAGATTACATTGATGCGCTGACAACATCTCACATTCAAATACTTGATCAGGAGGACGAATTATTGTGAGTACACTCAAAGCAAGGCTCATACTCGCTCAAATCTGGATACTTATATATTATCGCCTCAAAGGAACCTGATATAAACCTTAGTGGTGGAAATACCACTGGAAATTGAAGAGTCCAACTAAGGCCAAGATGTTATTATGGTGTATATTGGAAAATAAAATACCCACTAGAGAAAATTTGAAAAAATGATCTTTCCAAGACCCTTCTTGGTGTGCTTTATGTAAAGAAGTCGAGGAATCTGTAGAAACACTTATTCTTATCATGTCAAGCGACCAATCAGGTATGGAACCTAGCTTACCAAGGGTTATCAATTAATGTCAGATGGCAGGGAGAGAATGTCAGTGAGGCTTGGCATAAATGGTGGAATGTGGCTACTCCAAAAAAGCTATGGAACATCCCACCAATTACTTGCTAGGGTATGTGGATAAGACGAAACCGGAAGATTTTCCAAGATAATATCTTCATCCCTAAAGCTATTGCTGCACAAATCATAGAAACATATAACCTCCTTTCTGATGAAGAACAAAATCATCGCCCTCGAATCATCTCTGTGAAGACTATTAACCACACAAAACCATGGGCATAGTTTGATGGAGCCTCACAATAGGGTAGATGTGGAGGGAGAGTTGTTTTACACCTAAATGACTCTCATCACTTTGAACTAAAAGTAGGATTGGGACAGGGCACAAACAATTATGCAAAATTATTAAGTCTAAACTTACTCCTACTATTCTCTATTGAAAAGAACTGCTCGCAACTACAGGATTTTGGTGACTCAAAGGTGGTAGTTGATTGGTTTAATGAACTTTCTTCATGTCTCACACACACACTCAGAAGAATTTTGGATGAGGTTATGATGCTAAAAACTCATTGTGACTACATTTCTTGTCAACATATTACAGGGAGAGGAACACACTTTCCAATAGGGTATCCAAAGAGGCACACAACATGCATATGGTGTTTGGCATGTGACTGAACAACATGGGCACAATCATTATCAGTACTATAATCACCCTTTCTCTAAGACAACACAAGATACAGTAGCACAAAAATGACATAATTTTTTACATTTTTTATTATTTGACTTATTACATTTTTGTACATGGCTACCAACAGAGAGATACAATGCAAACAGACTCATCTCAAACTTGATTTAGTTTATTATATTTTTTCTCATCTTATGTATATGTACTCTAGTACTGATCTACAAACTTTCATATGATTGTTGGTACATCAACAATCACATTTTGGCACGATATATAACAAATACAACATGTAATTTTCACTATTATATTGATGATAATTATGATTTTTCATCAGGGAAAAAATATAATTATCTATATATAAATAAATTATTTCGTATATATATATATATATATATATATACCCCAATGGAACTATATGTATATATAACCTAAAGGATCTAGTAGCCCGTCTCACACGTAACTACTAGTGAACCTCTAGGGGGTTTACGCCTTGTTCTCCTTGAAGTAATTGGGCTCACTATAGAAGATTTGAACTTAAGTTACCTTTTTTCACGATTTCACAAACTTAAAATTAACTAATTGAGCTGCCCCAGAAGACATATATAATTATAATTGATATAATATTTAAATAATTATATTATAATTTATATAATTATAATAATATAATATTTTAAATAATAAATTAGTTGATATAGAGTTTAGCTTTCTTTTGACTTTTTATTTAAATTTTATAAAAACCTTTGTAATTTATCAATTTCACCTTTGTCATTTACCAATATCTTTCAAAGTTGTCCATCACTTAAATATATATAAATTATATTTATATATTAGATCTAAGACTTTTGTGATCCATAATGTAGAAATCAATGTTTCAGTTTAATCACATTGTTAGGATTGGGTCGACATTTTGAACCAACTAATGTGGTTCATCCTCAGGACAAGGTGAGAAATCAATTGGTCTGAGAGAATAAATAGCAGGGATGCATCATTGTTCAGGGTTAGCCGTTCAAAATTAGCCGTTGGTGAAATAAAATTATTTAGGAATACGTGATGAAGAGATGTTTATTAAATTATTTAATATTTAGTTAGAAACTAGTTGTTATGTAATAATTAATTATTTTATATCGATGTTGTATATTATTTATCAATTTATATAATAATATTATCTAAGAATAATTAGTTTATAAAATATTATTTGTTAGGGTTGACCTATTCAATGTGAATTAGGTTGAAAACTAGCCGTTATTTCGATATAATAAATTACTTACCAATAATAATATTAAAATTAATTAATTTTTATAATAATATCTGATAGGGATTGATCTATTCAATATAAATTTGGTTGAAAATAAGCTGTTATGTAATATATTAATTTCAATATTATAAATTAATTGTCAATTTCTATAATACTATTACCTAAAATAATTATTTAGAATTTTATTAGTTAGGGGTGACTTAATCAATATATATTTGGTTGAAAACTCATTGTTAGGAACGATTCAAAATAAAATGTTTTATTTCATTATATTTTAGAATCTTTTATTAATATTACCAAAACCTCTGTTAAGACTATTTATACAATTAATGAGACCATTATAAGATAGAGGATAGCTTATCCTCCTTGAAAAGGAGGAAAGCAAAGATAACAATAAAGGTATTACCATGCAAATAAATTTTGGATAGCAAAATATCTCAAGTTAAAAATTATAGAAGGAAAACGTGATAAAATAGGAAGAGTAAAATGATGAAGAGAGAGCTGAAATCCAACGTTTACTTGATTTCCAACCATCATCCCTATTAAGGTTTCTAGCATGCCTCTCAATCTAAATCGCTTCCCTGAGTTTCCTGTGGTGGAAATGATCAATTTTAGCAATGACTTTGGATTCTTCAATGCAGACATGGTGTTTTGATTCCTCAACATGTTCTACAAGGGATGATGTGCGGGAGCGATTGTGTCTGATGTCAGCAGCATGTTCACTGATCCTCTGCTTAATAGACCTTCCTTCTTCTCCAATGTACGGGATACCACAGGAGCAGGGAATGAGGTAGACCCCTTTTGAGTCCTTAGGGTCAATAGGGTTCTTAACCGATCTAAGAGAATTTTTAATGGTATTGAGAGGTTTGAAGGAAGAAGAGACATTAGTATTCTTAAGAATATGGGAAATCCTATCCGTGGTTCCTTGGATATACGAGAGATGAACCTTAGAGATAGGATCAGCAAGAGTGGGTTTAACCCTAGGTTCTTTGCTAGCTCTGTGAAAGGCCTTGAGGCTTTGGAATCTGCTATACCCATTATTTTCAAAAACCTCAAGAAGATGAGATTTTTCCTGATCAAGGTGGTCATCATCAAAGATTCTTATAGCACGGGTAGCAAGAGTGTTGAGAACCCTGAATTTATGAGTTGGGAAATGATGAGAACTGGCATGGAGGTACTGTTCCGTGTGAGTCTTCTTTCAAAAAACTTGGTGACAGACAAAACCATCCTCCCTCCTAGAAAGGAGAATGTCGAGAAAGGGAAGGCGGCCATTCTCCTCAACTTCCATAGTGAACTTGATGGAATCTGATTGAGAATTAAGGTGGTTGAGAAACAGATCTAGTTTCTCTCGACCATGAGGTCGGATGACACAAGTGTCATCGACAAACCTCTTTCATTTTTTAAGATGGAATTTAGCAGAGGCTAGGGCCTTGGTCTCAAAATCTTCCATAAACAAGTTTGTGACGATAGGGTAGAGAGGGGAACCCATCACAAAACCGCAAGTTTGCTCATAGAACTCACCTTGGAAACTAAAGAAAGTTGAGGTGAGGCAAAGGCCAACTAACTTGGCAGTGTCTTTATCACTGACGTGATTAATGATATCAATGGCTTCTTGGATGGGGATTTGGGTGTATAAGGAAATGACATCAAAAGTCAATAGTAAATCTCCAGGTTCTAATTTGATATCTCTCCACTCTTAAACGAAGGAGGCATAGCCTTTCACAAAAGAATTAGTGCAACCAACAAGAGGCTTGCGCTGTTAGCCTAGGAATTTAGCAAGAAGATAGGTCAGTCTGCCTACGGTGTTAACGATAAGTCTTAAAGGGTATTTATATAATTATAATGAATATGATATTTTTAATAACAAATTAGTTGATGAATATAGAATTTATTTTTTTTACTTTAATTTAAATTTTATGAAAACCTTTGTAGTTTACCAATTTCTTTCCAATTTCTCCCTCTCTTAAATATATATAATATTGATGTATTAAAATATAATGTTTTTGTTTAATTATTTTAAGTTTTGATTTTTTTTGGTTATATATTAAGATTAATTTTAATCAAAATTTACTAAAATACTACATAATGTATTTGTTTAATTATTTTAAGTTTTGATTTTTGATCAAATATATTAAGTTAATTTTATTAAAATTTATTAAAATAACATGTTTAGAAATTGTATAATCTATAAAATAATCTTTAAGATTATTTTAGATAAAGAATACGAGCCATTTAAACCATGAAGAATTACAATTTTATAAAAAATATTATAATAAATTAAAAAGTTGAAAAATAAAACCAAAAACTTTAAAAAGTTAGACTACCCCCATACAATCATTCTTATATAATAATATAGTCACATATTGATATATTTTATTAATTAATATTATTGATATAATAAAATATTCATAATTTAGATTTACATTATTATTGTAGTTTTTCTTTTAAATAATTTGACATTGATTAAAGCATTTTTATTTTAAAATTATATTTTTTTTCTAATCTATAGAAATATGAGAAGTTTTGGGTAATAGCTTATCTAGATCCTATGGGTTATTGATAGATAAAGTGGGCCAACAAAATAAATAAATAAATAATTAAATAAATATGGTCAAAGTCACTTTATAAAAAAACGGATCCATGGTTTTTGAAGGAGGGAAATATTATAAGAAAGAGAAGGAAATTCAAAGGAAGACATGAAGAACTGCTTGTGAATTGTTAGGGAGCTTGAGCAAGTTACTAAGTGAGGGAGAAACCCTTGATATTTTCCAGTTTCGGTGTTAGAATATACACCCTAGCTGGTGGCGGTTGGTTTCGATGGTTGTAAAGCCACCCTAGCTAATAATTTGTGATCTTTGCAAGGAGACCGAGTTGATCCAGTCGGGGGTTGATTTGTCTTTTTAAGGAAGCTGAAATTACTATGTAACGATGATCGATTTACAGTTGGGAAGACGTTGAATTACTCAACTTAGGGAAGCCAAATTGTATATCTTGCTAGGGACGAATTTGTTGTGCTTCAGGAGACCAAATTAATTAAATTTGCATAGGCAAAGCATCATACCCTTGAGGGCTGAATTATTGTTGAATTACTAGGTCTATTGAGGGTTGAATCGGCTAAGCGAATTGGAGGATGAGTGTTTTTATTGTGTAAGAGGTCAAGATAAATTGTGGGAGGTCGATTAACATCCTTAGAAGGCCACTAATGCGTTGTTTGGAGGGATGAAATAACGTTCTTCTTGGAGACCGAATTGCACTTCTTCAAGAGGCCAAATTGACCATCAACAAAAGAGATTAGTTATTCGAATTTATGAGGTCGACATCTTCTTGGAGGATGAATAACACTTCTTCAGGGGGTCAAATTGACCATCAACAAAGGAATTGAGCAATTCGAGTTTATGAGGCAGAAATTGCGTCTTCAAGGAGGATTATATTTCCTGTTACAAGAAGGCCAAAAATATCCATTAAAGGGCCAAATTATCAAGTTGTTTAGGGGAAGCATTTTTAGGAGTTTATCCACTAGGTTTTGCCTCAATAATTTACATAAAAATTCCTCTAGAAATACATTAATAAAAGAAGCTAGGGTTTTTCAGTATTCTCTCTCTCTCATTTGTAGGGTTTTCAATTTAATTAAAGTGTTAGGAAATTTTATTGTGCAAATTTTTTATTTTAGAAAAATAATTATGGTGTATTTCTTTGAAATTAATTTTTGAATAATTTAGCCATATAAATTGCAAAGGGGTATTGCAGTGGTATCAAAGTTGAGCATCCTGCCAACTTGAAAGAGTTGCCACAGTTGTTGACTCTAAGGTATCGAGAATTTTTAACTTACAGGAGGAAGAAGAAGGAAAGGGAAAATCGCTACCCAAAATCAGAGAAAGAAGGAAGAATAAGAGATTGTGAGGATCAACCCTGGGAAAGTCTCGAGCATGTCTTGAATGATTTAGCCAAATGACAGCATGAGATGGCCCAAACCGTGAAAACCATTACTCAATCCATGGCCAACCTTCATAGGAATCAACCCAAAAATGGAGCATAAATCTTAAACAAAAAGTTTAACTTACTTAGAGAATATAGCGATCATCATGATGAGGCTAGCAATTCATCAAATCCAATTCCCCCACTAAAAAAGAAAGCTACAACAAGGCGACTATTTCCCAAATTCTTGGAGGAACCAATAGACAACCAACAATGGTGAGATGGGAGTTTCTTGGAATATATGATGGAGTACAAGGCACTGGGGGCAGAGTTTCATGCATATGCACACCAAGAATAATAATAAATTAAGGGACCATAACAAGTGGTGGATGAATAGCGAGGTTCTGAAAAAAGGCAAGAAAGATAAATATTCCAACCTTCAATGGGACTTCCAATAACACAACTAGGGAATGAATACAAAATTTGGATACTATTTCCAACTTAACCCCATGAGGGAATTAGAGGCGATACAGTATGCCACGTTACATTTGGATGGCAAAGCACATGAATGGCTGTTAAAATTGGCAACTAGGGCCAAACTTCATGTGGGTCACCTTATTCATGGCTGATTATATTTTTCTTGGATTCCTCTCGTCGAGAGGTGTAGGATTGATCTAAAGATCATCCGATTCCGATAAGTATTTATAGAGATATGAATTTATTTAGATTGTGGACTAATTATCAAAGTCGGCCAGCAACTTATGTAGGCTCAGAAGCCCAACAGACGCATCTATTCATCATCAATGTTTTGCATATAAATACAAGGAGCATTCTCCTCATTTGCACACTTCTTCTCATCACACATCTCTCTCTCCTGCGTAGAAAAAAGAGTATCTTCTCTCTCCTACGCAGAAAGGTCTCTCTCTCACACATGGGAAGGAAGGACACAATTTTCTAGGGTTTACAAGCTGCAAATTGAAACTTTGACCAACATTGACCAGCATTCTCTCTCTCACTGACTGCGCAGTAGGTGAAGCTGACTCTCCTTGGAAGGCCGCATATTTTGGCACAGGAATCAAGGTGATTCGACCTCCGGTTTGACATATATTAACTGCCCTAGTTTAGGGTTGATGTTGTTGCTGATATAAATCAGATTTTTGTACTATTTCTCTCTGTTGAATTATTGAAGATAAAAGAAGATTTGATCAAAGGGTTTCCCCATATTGGGGTTTTTCCCTGGCTAGCCGCCACATCCTGTGTCTCTTGTCTTGGCTTGTTTTCAGTTGATCGTTTAAATGTTCTATCTGCACTTTACTTAATGTACATGTGATTGTTAATCTTTGGATAATAAAAAGAAAGATAAGTAAATTGCTCTAAGCATAGAACATACCATAATTTAACATGGTATCAGAGTAGAGGTGAAGAAAAAGCCCAAGCAAGAGCAAGAGCAATCATTGAAGAGAAGGTTGGCAAGGCTATCTAAAAAGAACTATGGGGTCCTCAACACTCTTCCCTGCCGAAGACAAGCTCTGTGAGAAGTCTGAATATCACGGATGGAATATGTCTCTCAATCTGACTTTAGAAGATCAGGGAGTGTTGGACCATGTGAGAGGCAATATTGTTGAACCTCCATCAAATGCATTTGCTGTTGCCAGGAACAAATGGAAATCTGGAGAAGTCAAAGCAAAGAAGATCATCCGGGACTCTATCAACAAGCGCTTGGTGGCCTATGTTTCTGAGCTGAACACCTCCAAGGAAATCTACAGTAGACTGGTGAGTTTATTTAAAGTAATGATGCAAATCAAGTTCTGTTTATTAGAAATAAGCCGAAGGAAATTAAGAAGGGCAAAGATGAAAATATGCAAGCATATTTCTTAAGGATCACCGAGATCAAGAATGATCTCCTATCTATTGGGGAAGTAATTCTTGACAGGGAAATGGCACTCACAACTCTTGGAGGACTACCATCTGGATGGTATATATTCAGGACTACTCTCCTCAACAATAATGTAATTCCTGGATTTGAGGAATTAATGGCTAGACGCATTCAAGAAGAAGCAAGAATGGAAGAACAAGAAATTCCCACACTCAAAGGTCATCCCTCTACCTTTTCTTCTCATGCTAAAAGAAGAAACAATTCCAAGGCTAAATCCAAAATGAAGGCTGGACCAAAGGGTGGAAAAAGACGATGTTACCATTCCAATAAACCAGGTCATTATGCAAGGGAGTGTCCTGATAAAAGGAACTCACACCGGGATGATTATCAAAATCCCTCACAAGGCAATCAAAGAAATGGCAGGTCAAATGGCCAAGGTAAAAGGAGTGCTGGAAATCAAGGAAGAGGACAACCATTCAAGAAGGCAAGAAATTCCAAGTATGAATCTAACACTGTTGACAATAAGCAGGATGAATATTATCTACCAGCTGCTCTATCTACCTATACTCCTCCGAACTAGCTGGGAAATTAGCTTATTGATAGTGGTGCTTCAAGGCACTTCACTGGTTACAAAGAAGTTCTCCATAATCTGATAGAGAAAGAAACCAATATGGAAATTGTCCTTGGAGATGATATGAAATATCCCGTGAAAGGTGTAGGCAATGTCTCTCTTAAATTGAATCAGGGTAATACAATCCACCTATAGGATGTATTGTGTGTACCTGATCTCAAAAAGAACCTGGTATCCATTTTGGCAATGGAAGACAAAGGCTACAAGGTGTCTTTCGGCGATGGCAAGGTACGTGCATGGGAAAACAATATTAAAGATGCCTTCACTCTTGGGTTTCGATTTGATTCATTATATCAGGTCGGAGGAAGTCTGCTAGGTGTCATGTCTTGTGACGCATCTCTTCAGTCCGAACTATGGCATTAGAGGTTTGCTCACCTTCATTATAAAGCTCTACCTGATGTAAGAAAAATGGTGACCAGGTTGCCCGAGTTCAGATTAGAGCAAGAAGGTGTATGTCCCGGATGTGCTAAAGGAAAGCTAAAAAGGGGACCATTCCCCTCAAGCCAAAGCAAGACCTCCGAAATATTGCAGTTAGTTCACTCAGACATATCTGGTATGATGCCTGTGAACTCCTTGGGAGGATATTCATATTACCTCACTTTTACAAATGACTATTCTCGCAAGACTTGGATATACTTCTTGAAAAAGAAGGATGAAGTGTTCTCTTGGTTTCAACACTTCAAAGCCTTGATTGAGAATCAAACTGAAAAGAAGATCAAGATCTTAAGGACTGATAATAATATGAATCTAATGAGTTTCATGACTTTTGTAAAGAGGCTAGCATTAAGAGGGAGACTACTACACCATACACTCCTGAACAGAATGGTGTGGCAGAAAGGAAGAACTGTACGATTGTGGAAGTTGTCCATGCTATGCTTCATGATCAAAGATTTTTGAAGTTTCTATGGGCCGAAGCTACAAACACCGCCGTATATGTACAAAACCAATGCCCCCATAAAGCATTGGGTTCCATAACTCTTGAAGAAATGTTCATCGGCAAGAAACTTGATGTATCTCATTTTAGAATTTTTGGAAGCCTTGTATATTTTCATGTGCCAAAAGAGAAAAGGAATAAATTGGGTGCATCTAGAAAGAAAGGAATCTTCGTGGGCTATAGTGAAAATACTAAGGGCTATAGAATCCATGTAGCCTATCAAAGGGAAATCATGATTAGTCATGAGGTCACCTTTGACGAAGATATGGCTCTCAGCAAGGTGAACAATCTTCCTACAGTGAGGAGCACTCAAGAAGCTGACACTAGGGAACCGAAAGAAAAAGATGATGAAACAATGCCCAATGTGGAAGAACCCATGGATCCTATTGATCCTCCTCCACCTGAGCCTTCCTCTTCTAGGAAGAGGCCTTCATGGCTTAGAGGGAAACTTGATGATGCTGAAGGACACGTTGCACCCCGAGGAACTTTCCGTGAAAGTAAGAAACCAAACAGGTATCAGGGATACCTGACCATCATGAGCACGATCATTCAAAATGAACCTTCATCATTCTCAGATGTCATCAAGCATCAAGTATGGAAGGATTCTATGACCGAAGAATATGAGTCTATTATGAAGAATGATGTTTGGGAAGTGGTTCCCAGACCCCTGGACAAGACAATTGTCACTTCTAAATGGCTTTACAAGATAAAGCATGTAGTTGATGGAAGTACGGAAAAGTATAAGGCTCGTTTTGTCACTCGTGGCATCTCCCAGAAGGAAGGTATAGAGTATGACGAGATATTTTCACCTGTTGCTAGATATACCACCATCCGCTCGATCATAGCCCTTGCGGCTTCACAAGGATGGAAACTACATCAGATGGATGTTAAGACTGCCTTCTTGCATGGTTCAATCAAAGAAGAGGTCTACATGGAGCAACCTGAAGGATTTGAGATTTATGATCGAAAATCTCATGTGTGCAGGTTGAAGAAGGCCGTCGATGCAGGCTGAAGAAGGCCCTCTATGGGCTGAAGCAAGCACCCCGAGCATGGTATGAGAGGATCAATAGCTACTTGATGAAGCTGGGTTCACTAGGAGTGAAGCCGATCCTAACCTTACTTTAAGGTTGAAGATGAAAAAACCTCTCATACTGGTGTTGATATGTTGACGACCTCTTTCTAACAGGTGCAGACCCTCTCATTCACAAATGTAAGAGGGAGTTTAGGCTTCTGAATTTGAAAATGAAGGACCTAGGACTAATGCACTATTTTCCTAGGACTTGAATTTGGTAGAAAGCTAAGGGAAATTTCCTATCTCAAGGAAAATATGTGTGAAGATATTGGAAAGATTTTGGTATGGTGACTGCAAGCCCGTAAACTACCCCATGGAGCTTGACTTCAAAAAGTTAAGCGTAGTGTTGCGTGGACCTGTTTTACGAAATGCCACCGAGTATCGTCAACTCGTCGGAGCATTAATGTTCTTAGTGAACTCCCGTCCAAATATATGCTTTGCAGTCAACATATGGTTGAACCTCACCACATACATTGGATTGGTGCCAAGAATCTATTGAGATATCTTCGTGGCACAATTACTTATGGGTTAAGATACATTGCCAGAGATGTGAGACTACTTGGATATACTGATGCTGATTGGGCAGGCAGTGTGGTAGACCGTAAGAGCACTTCCGGGTGTTGTTTCTCCTTGAGATCTGCTTCAATATCCTGGATGAGTAGGAAGCAGAAGTCGGTGGCTTTGAGCACCGCTGAGGCAGAGTATATTGCTACTAACATGGCCTCCTATGAGGCAATCTAGTTGTGAAAGCTCTTCAGTGAGCTATTTGGATTTACATTGGATACCACCGTGATTCTATGTGACAACCAGAGCGGGATCCGTTTATCAGAAAAGCTCGTATTTCATGATCGCTCCATGCATATCGATATCAGGTACCACTATATTCGAGATATGGTGCAACGAGGAGCAATAAAGCTCCAACATATCGATACAGATGAACAGGTTGCTAACATTTTGACAAAGCCCCTAAGAAAGGTCAAATTCCTGACTTTCCGAGAAATACTTGGTGTCATTCAGAGACCCTTTGATTAGGGTCAAGTATGATGTACTGAGCTCTGGGAGCTCCAGGGGGCGCAGGGTACTTCTTGGAGCGACATATGACCACAGGTTGAATCATCATCCCCTGTTGGTGCACTTTGTACAGGGTAAAAGGTTTAACCTTCACCTGTGACACCTCATGGTGACTATGGAATGAGATGATTAGTTCTCCTGTTGGCCAGGATGATTCGTTCTCCATGGCGACTATGGAACAAGATTATTAGTTCTCCTGTGGGCCTGGATGATGTGTTCTCCATGGCGATTGCGGAACAGGATGATTCGTTCTCTTGTAGGCCAGGATGATTAGTTCTCTGTGGCATCCACTGGATAGGATGATTTGCTCTCCTGTGGATAGGATGATTCGCTCTCCTGTGGACAGGATGATTAGTTCTCCTGTCGAGGCATCCTACCCATGCAGTCTAGGACTCATAGGAAGTACCTCTCATCTAATCAATGAGTAGGAAAATGAGGATAGGGACCATAGTAGCACCGATGGACTCATCATTGTATCTACCGTACTCCCTATGCTAGGATGACCTTCATTGATCTTGGATCAATGATACTGGTCTGGGACAAGTGAGAGTGGCACACACTCTTAGACTGACTTCAGGTCAGTGGAGGATGGTATGATACATCCTCGGTCATTTCTTCTTCTTCATAATTCGAGCAAAGCAGAGTAGAGAATAACTAAGCAGAGCAAAGAAAAGCAGAGCAGAGCAAGTAGGGTCAAGCCATACCAGACAGTGCATTTGATGGATGGACAGCAATGACAGTTCGACAAATTGTAGATGAAGTTCTCCCTAGTTGAGAGGGAGTGTTAAAATTGGAAACTAGGGCCAAACTTCATGTGGGTCACCTTATTCATGGCTGATTATATTTTTCTTGGATTCCTCTCGTTTAGAGGTGTAGGATTGATCTAAAGATCATTCGATTCTGATAAGTATTTATGGAGATATGAATTTATTTAGATTATGGACTAATTATCAAAGTCGACGAACAACTTATGTAGGCTCAGAAGCCCAACAGACGCATCTATTCATCATCAACGTTTTGCATATGGATACAAGGAGCATTCTCCTCATTTTCACACTTCTTCTCATCATACATCTCTCTCTCCTGCACAGAAAAAGAGTATCTTCTCTCTCCTGCGCAGAAAGGTCTCTCTCTCACATGTGGATAGGAAGGACACAATTTTCTAGGGTTGACAAGCTGCAGATTGAAACTTTGACCAGCGTTGACCAGCATTCTCTCTCTCTTTGACTGCGCAGTAGGTGAAGCTGACTCTCCTTGGAAGGTCGCATCTTTTGGCACAGGAATCAAGGTGATCCGATCTCTGGTTTGACAGATATTGACTGCCCTAGTTTAGGGTTGATGCCGTTGATGTTGTTGCTGATATAAATCAGATTTTTGTACTATTTCTCTTTGTTGAATTATTGAAGATAAAAGAAGATTTGATCAAAGGGTTTCCCCATATTGGGGTTTGTCCCTGGCTAGCCGCCACATCCTATGTCTCTTGTCTTGGCTTGTTTTTTGTTGATCGTTTAAATGTTCTATCTACACTTTACTTAATGTACATGTGATTGCTAATCTGTGGATAATAAAAGGAAAGATAAGTAAACTACTCTAAGCATAGAACATACCATAATTTAACAATGGTGGTATCACAGGTTGTCCACATTTGGTCATGCTAGCATTAACTCCTATTTGGAGTTTAGTAATAGACTAATCCAAAGATTTGACAAGAAAAATCCAAAGCTACATTTCAGGGATCTAGTGCATCTTAAGGAAATAGGGAGCCAAGACAACTACATCACGGAGTTCCATAGATTGAGAGTGATGGTGACGGATATATCCCAGGATCAATCGGTGATGTTATTTTTAGAGGGCTAAGCGAACCACTACACAACTAAGTAAAGGCTTTTAAGCCTAGTACACTTCAAGGTGCTATTACTAGAACCACAGATATGGAAGATGCAGTGCCAAAAAAGGAATTGGAAAAATCCATTCCCCCAGAGAAGAATAAGGAGAAGAAGCCTCGATAGGGGAAGAACTAGATTGAAGAAACTAGGGATGAGCTGAGAAAAAATAAGTTTTGCTACAACTACAAAGAACCTTAGGTCCCTAGACATAGATTCAAGCGAAAGGGAAAGGTCCATTATATAGAAGTAATGTTGGACAACAAGGAGGAGGAGGAATATGTAGCAACAGAGGAGGAGAGGCATAGAAACAATAACATTAATGAAGAGCCATCAAGGAGAGAGACCAAAGGGGCCGCCATAACCAAGCTCTCATGTGTTCCTAGGTACAACACCTTTAGCATAAAGGGAATAATATGAGGGTAACATGCCACGATCCTCACTATTGGTGAATCCTCTCATAATTTCGTAGATGTAGCCTTGGTAGCTAGGAAGCACTTGGTTAAAAAAGAATTTGAGATTTTTAGCATAGAGGTAGTAGGAGTTCAGAGGATGGAGTGTTTGAGGAAGAATCCTCAAATGGAATTGAAAATGGGAAATTACACCCTAGTGGAAGACTTCTATGTAGTATATCTTGTTTATACCAATGTGGTGTTGGGGGTATAATTGCTCATTTCCATAGGAAGGCATTGGAAGGCTTATTGTACCATGGAACTAGAGTTTGTGCTACCAAAAGGACAAAGGGTGCTTCTAAAAGGAATGATCATTGATACTCTAAGAGTGGTCAGCGCTAAGTAAATGGAAGCTATTTTCCAGCATGGAGACATGGAATGGGATGCATAGTGCATGGTAACACAACAAAATTCATCAGATGGGTATTGGCACTACCTAGTAGAAATCCAACTTTTATTGAATAAACACCAAAAGGTCTTAGAGAATATTCCACTAGGCAAACCACCAGATAGGGGTTTTGAGCATACTGTAGAATCAGAGGAAGGGGCCAAGCCAGTCATCACTACTCCATATAGAAACCCAAAAATATTTAATGAGGAGAACAAGAAGGCCATTAAGGAATTGTTGAATACTGGGCACATAAGGCCTAAGACTAGCCCATTTGCATCCTTCGTAGTATTGGTTAAGAAGAGAGATGGGACAATGAGGATGTGCATAGACCATAAACCCCGCAACAAGAAGACAATAAAGAACAAATACCTGATACCACAGATCGATGGGCCCTTGGATGAGCTGCATGGGGTAGTATACTTCTCCAAAATTGATTTGAGGTCAGGTTATCATTAGATCAAGGTTCAATTATAGGACACATAAAAGACAACCTTTAGGTGCCATAATGAGAATTATGAGTTTCTTGTCATGCCATTTAGATTACTGAATGCACCAACTACTTTTCAATCATGTATGAACCATATATTCAGGAGGCAACTATGAAAATTTCTGCTAGCTTTCTTTGACCATCTCCTCATTTACAACATAATTTGGGAGGAGAACTTGTGTAATGATCCTTAATAGGAATACAAGTGATAACAAACAAATAATACATGCAACAAATTACAAAAATGAAATATTCAACAAACACCCATATAAAAGCTGCAAATGGAGAACTTCTGAGCCATTTTATTATATTTATGCAAGTCAACTGCAATAGATGATGGAATGGTGCACCTGGGCTTGTCTAAAAGGACTAGCAGGACCAAACCCAGGTAGGAAAATGGCTGAGCCAAAGGCTGCCCAGCGGTTGCACCAATCTGCACTGCGCTTCTTAGAAACTACTGCTTTGTTGAAGTTCGAATGGATGGAAGGTGCACTGAAACTACCCAAAAATTTATATGCTTTTAACACCAGACTCCTTGGCTAAAACCCACAAAACCCAGAAATGGTTTGGCCTGATTTGGACTTCCCAAAATCGACCCCCAAAGGCACTATGCAATCCCCAACAATTCTACACTGCATGCTGCAAAGATACGACTTAATACCCCACATCCGGTGCTCAGAAAATTATGAAACTTTAGATTTGGGATCCTTGTCAAAAACCCAGAAAAACATAGAAGGGAATTTCTCTAGTTTTGATTTTGGATTTTCGGCCTCCTTGGAGCCTCCCCCCCACTGCTACAACCAAATTCGACTTGCAGGAAATAGCTTGCCAAGCCCTCTGAAAATACCCCTAGAACACTGGGTCCACCGGTACCAAATAATTCCTTGCTTCCTAGATCACCCTTGGTCCGGATGACTTCTCTCCCAGCACCACGAGTTTGTTGTTACAGTGGCCTCTACGTTCACTGCTGTGCTGGTCTAACTGGCTGCTACTCTAGCATAGTTGCCCTTTCTATGCTGCGTCCTCAACTCCCGACTCTCCCAACAAGTTGTGAATCCCTTTTTTGGTCTATTCCCGACTCTCCCAACACGCTATGAATCCCCCTTATTGATTTCTAACCCTTCCTACGTGTTCTCTGGTTGCCCAGGAATACGCAGTTCCTCCCTACACCAATGACTGAAGTGTGTAACTATACCAGACTCCCTGGAAACTCCTGTGTAAAAACCTCCCTAGGGTGGGCACGGATGGTCCCTCGAAGAAGAGGTTGAATCTTCCCTACGGAAGACTCGTGGCTAAACAGCCGATAGACTTGCTCAACAACAGAGCGTACAAAATGAGTTTATTTGTCCAAATAATCAGAATGCTCGAGAATGAGAGCTCCATCCCCTTTTATCACCTTCGGCTCCCTTAGCCTCTTGTGGGCCCCTCCTTCCACTAATTCGAATTCCCTCCAACGTCCTCCTTGGCTAAATTCGAATTATGCATGGGTGGCCTCCACATTCCACTAGCCCAAAATTAATTTGAACTACCTATAGTTCCTAAGTTTTTGCGTGTGGGGTTTTCCTCTTAAACCAAAATTGCTGCCAAAATTGTGTAGCAGCACCCTGTTACAAATGGGGTTGAGAAGGGACATGACAACTTGAGGCACTTAGAAGAGTTGTTATGCGTATTAGAGGAGCAACCTCTCTTTACCAAGGAGTCCAAGTGCAAGTTTATAATGACAAATATTTTGTATCTTGGACACATCATCGATGTAGGAGGAGTGCAAGTCCACTAGGAAAAGGTTCGAGCTATAATTGAGTGGCCAACACCCAATAACCTCACAAAGTTGAGGAGGTTCATGGGGATATGAAATTATTATCAAAGATTTGTCAAGCGTTTCTCTTAAATGAAGGCACCCCTAACAAATTTGACGAAGAAAGGGGCTTTCAAATGGACAAAAGAAGCACAATGCACTTTCGAAAGGTGTAATGAAGAATGAGTTCATGTCTCATTCTTACACTTCCAAGCTTCTCATGACCCTTTGTTTTAGAATGCGATGCCTCGAGGGAAGGCATAGGAGTAGTACTGAGGTAGGATGGGCATTCGATAGATTTCAAGAGTCAGAATTTAAGGGAGTCTTAAAGGCTATACTTGATATATGGAAAGGAGATGCTAGCCATAATGGTTGGAGGAAGGTTCGTGGTAAAAATAGACCGCATCAACTTCAAATACATTTTGGAACAAAAGGATCTCAATGAGAGGCAACACTAATGAGTCAACAAAATTCATGCCTATGACTTTGACATCGAGTATGTGAAGGGGAAGAAGAATGTGGTGGTTGATGCTCTCTGTAGGAAACCAACGACCTGTACCCTCATGGAGATTAACAATGACTAGAAGGCACTCTTACTAGTTGAGTACTCAAAGAATAAACTTGCAAGCAAGTTGATGGATGGAGTAGTTCAGGAAGTCAGGTACAAGGTCATAAACAAAATTTTCTTTTACAAAGAGAGGATATTCTCGGTCCGTGAGTCGCAACTCAAGGAGAGGATCACGAAGGCTAACCATGGCTCACCCCTAGTCGGACATTAGGGATTCTTAAAAACATATAAGCATGCACAAGAGAGATTTGGATGGAAGGGCCTCAGGGGGGATGTTTGGAGACATGTAGCAGAATGTGCTATTTTCCAGCAAAGTAAAACAAAGTAGACCCATTTAGCATGACTACTACAACCATTTCCGTTCCCAAATAAAAAATGGGAAAGCATTTCAATGGATTTCATTATAGGGCTTCCGAAGGTGCAAGGGAGAGATTGTATCTTCATTTTATAGGCTAACAAAATTTGCTAATTTCATGGCCATATCTTATAATTACTCAGCAACGTAGGTGGCAAATAAATTATTTTGAGAGATCTTCAAATTGCATGGAGTTCCCAAACATATTTTTAGTGATTGAGATGACATATTACTTAACATATTTTGGTAAGAATTATTTAGATTAACCGGCATGAAGACCGCGAGTATCGAATATAATCCACAAATAGACAACCAGATAGAGATCACCAACAAGGGGGTGGAAGGATATTTGAGGAACTATGTGGTCATGCAACAAAAAACTTGGATTAGTTGGTTGCACTTGGGTGAGGAATGTTATAACACCACCTACCATATGTCTATTAGGACTCCCTTTACGAAATTGTATGGGTATGATGCTCCCACATTCATTGAGTGCCACTCGGAGATAGTAGGGCACCGATGGCTAGGGATTGGCTGCAAGAGAGTCAGGATATTCTTAGAATCCTTAAGGAGAACCTACAGGTAGCACAAAATCAACAACAAGTGTATGTAGATCACCATAGGGTGGAGTGCAACTTCCAGGAGGGGGATCTTGTTTTCTTGAGCCTTCAACCATATAGGCAATCATCTTTGAAGAAAAGCGGCTCTGAGAAATTGAAGCTGCAATTTTATGGACGTTGAAAAGTGATTAGGAAGGTTGGGGAGGTTGCTTATGAATTAGAACTATAAGAAGAAAACAAGATATTTTCCATGTATCTTGCCTCAGAAAGGTGCTTGGACAACAAGTCAGGGCCACAACAGAGCTTCCACTGCTTGCTGAGAAAGAGCAATTATCCTCATTCTGGAAGAGGTCATGGACGTGAGGGAGAGGAAAATAAGTAGTAGAGTCATCTAGGAGTATTTAATTTGATGGAAGGGCTTGCTAGTGGAAGATGTGACATGGGAAGGTGAACATGTGTTGTAGCACTCCAGCCCACAATTGCTTAAGGACAAGCAAATTTGAGAAGGGAGACTATAATATCCCTTTCTAATCCATAAAAGCACAAAGAATTTGGAGTCATAGCCTATTTAGATCCCATGGGCTATTCACAGATAAAAAAGGGGTCAACAAAATAAATGAATAAATAATTAAATAAAGGTGATAAAAGTCCCTTTAGAAAAATGAAGTGATCCATAGTTTTTGAAGGAGGAAAATATTATGAAAAGGAGGAGACTTAGAGGGGAATATGGTTGCAGTGGGTTTCAGTGAGTAATGCCATCGTAACTAATCATTTGTGATCTTTGCAAGGAGAGCGAGTTCATCGAGCTGGGAGTTCACTTTTATATTCAAGGAAGGGGCCAAAATGATTGTGTAACAATGATCGATTTACAACTGGGAGGAGGTCAAATTACACAACTTAAGGAAGCCAAATTGCATATCTTGGCAGGGACAAATTCAATGGTGCTTCAGGAGACCAAATTAATTAAATTTGCGAAGGAAAACCATCATACTCTTTAGGGCCAAATCATTATTAAATTGCTAGGGATATTGAGAGCTGAATCAACTTAGTGAATTGGAGGATGAGTTGTTGATTGTACAGAAGGTTATTAAATTGCCAGGGATTTTTGAAGAAAAATCGAGATTATATTATATGAGAAATATAAAAAAGCATACATATATCCAGATTCTGAAGATTGGCGCAATACAAAACCTGCCAGGAAGACCATAGCTAGCATAACCAAAAAGCAAAGTAACGAAAGCAGTATCGCTCATCTTGATGGTGTTCTTCTTATATAATAATCACAAGAAAGCATAGGAGGAAGCTTCCACATGGACAATGATAGAAACTTCATCATGAAGAAACAAAAAGCAAAAGAGTAAACCTAAAAGATTGCTTGCGAGAGACTAGAAATCATGAAAAGAAAATTCTTGGATAGGAAAAAGGTTCCCTTCAAACAATACCTGCAAGTACCAAAGACCTGGTGCTGAATGAAGACCCTCTTTTGACAGCAAGTCAGCCTGCTGATTTAGTTCCCTGCTGATATGATGTATGGAGCCACCTTCCAAGCTTCCCCAGTAAAAACTGATCCTGTCTGTCCATCCTACAAGGTGCGGCATGAAAATATGATTTTTTCCAGAGAAAAAATCCACCATTACCTTAGAATCTCCAAACACCGAGACGTCTTGTATATTTAGGAAGATGCAAAGTTTTAGAAGGCCTGCTAGGGCCATCGCCTCAGCCTTACTATTGGTACCTTTCCCACTGTTCCAGTGGGCGGAAAATTGATTGTTTTCATTTACCATAATAATAGCTCCACATCCACAGGAACCGAGCTGTTCCGCTCCATCGAAGTACGCTCTTGGATAGAAGGAGGGATCCTTTGATAAATCTTTGCTGGCGCTCTTGCTTTTCTTGAGGGACTTTTGCGGAAGAGCTTCATAAAGAGAAACAATATTGAGAGAAATATCCAGGAAAGGGGAATTGCAGCCATTGGATATGGAGTTGTTACGCCACTTCCATATACTCCACAAAGCAATGATGAAGATTGTCCTCCAGGATTCGTTTTGCTCACTGCACCATAGGAGCGAATCAGTGATAGAAACATGAATATTGTGCTGGACTCCATAATAATTCTCCAAGGCATGCCACAATTGCTTTGAACCTTTACATTGCAGAAATAAATGGTCATTGAATTCCTCCTCAGACCTGCAAATGGGACATAGGCCGGGCCCGTGCCATCCCCTTTTCTTTAAGTTTCCCCAAGATAGGTTATTATTGTGAAATGAGAGCCAGGCAAAGAAGATCATTTTGGGCGGGCAGGCAGCCTTCCAAAAAATGCGAGGGAAGATGGGATTGTGGGAGGACTGCTTAAGACCAATCAAGTTCAGGTATACATCTTTAACTCGGATACTGTTCAGCCCTTTCGATGATTTCTAGGAAAGGCTATCAGATTCTTCAGAGCAAAAAATCCATAGTTTTTTAGGTTCGTCTTGATATGCTCCCATTGAAGGGCAATTGGGCCAAGCATTTTTAAAGTTCCTACATCTTTCCACAGTGGTATAGATCTCTGCCATGCCGCAATCAGACTGTCCCAAAAGAAAAGGCCCCTTCTGTGAAAGAAGTTTAGTAAAGGTATAGGCACATTGATCTCCTCGACACCGCTTAAGAATTGATCTTTACCGATAAGGATCTTGTTTCCAGATTGGAAGCGCCAAATTAAATTCTTGAGAAAGAAATTTTCAATCTTGCGAAAGCTGAGCCAGATTGGAGAACCATATGGGGCGCCAATCCTTCCCTCCCTGAACCAAAAAGTTAGGTCCTTCCTACCCAAATATTAAATTGCCAGGGATATTGAGAGCTGAATCAACTTAGTGAATTGGAGGATGAGTTGTTGATTGTACAGAAGGTTAAGATAAATTGTTGGAGATCGATTGACATCCTCAGGAGGCCGAGAATGTGTTATTTGGAGAGCTAAAATAATGATCTTCTTGGAGGCCGAATTGCGTTTCTTCAAGGGGCCGAATTGACCATCAGTAGAGGAACCAAGTTATCTGAGTTTTTAAGGCCGAAATTGCATCTTCTTGGATGCCAAATTGCACTTCTTCAAGGGGTCAAATTGACGGTGTTGAGCTATCTAAGCGCCTGATTCACATTGATAAGTAGGGTCGAATTTCCTGTTACAGGAAGGCCAAAATTCTGACCTCCTCCTCCGACAAAAATCCTTGGAATTAGAGCCCATCACTATTCATAAGCCTTCTGGTCGTGCCTCCCCTATTATCAGTCCGACGTCTGCAAAGAACATCACTGTTCGGAAAAAAATCCCGGGGTGGTACTCGTCATTTCAGGGGGAGAACAAATTTTCCTGAATGCGGGGTACGCAATTTATCTTTGGTGGATGTCCCTATCTATGATATGTCCTCTTCACAGTCTCAGCCCCTTAGAGCAGATGCGACTAGTCAATCTTCAAAATGATGGATATTGTATCTATGAATATACGGGGGCTCGGTGCAGGTCCAAAATTCCTTGCACTAAAACACATTTGCTTCTTTGCTCAGCCGAAAATTATTCTCATTCAAGAGACTATGCACTGCATGCAATCTTCCATCTCATATTTCCGTAAAATGTTCCCATCATGGTACTTGGAGGCTATAGATGCCACTGGCCTATCTGGGGGGCTCGCTGTCATGTGGGATCCGCAATGGATACGTGCCAAGGCGTATAAATGTTTTGCTGGCATTATGATCTCCGCAATTTTCTGTGGAAAAAGTCACCCCATTAATGTATTAAACACATACGCTCCATACCTTCATAGATATCCTTTCTGGGAAAGGTTTTTTTCTTATAATCTATGTGACATTAAAATCCTGATGATTGTGGGTGACTTAAATTTCACTTTAAGTCCTGATGAATGTTGGGGTGGTGGCAGGAAGATGGACCCGCTCGCTGATTTCATAAAGAACCATCTATTAATCAGGAATTTTGTTGATATTGTTCCATCGGTTTCGATGCCCTCATGGGACAATGGCAGGGTCGGCCATGCTTATATTGCCAAACGCATCGACCAAGTTATCATTCATGCTGATATTATTAGTGTGATGGGTATGCCCTACTTCACAATTGGCAATGATTACATATCGGACCACCGACCCATATATATTCAATGGCGGCATATGCGTTTCATTCAACATTTTCCATTTAAATTCAACCGGACCTTCTTGGAAGATCCAGACTTAAATCTCATTGTATCTAATGCATGGAAGGGCACCGTGCTCAATGAACCACTCTCCTCTCCCCCCTCTTTTAGAGAAAAGCTGGAATATGTGCGATCTAAAGTAAAGGATTGGCAAAAGGAAAAAAGGAAGAGGGATCGACTATCTCTTCAGAAAATTCAGTGCGAACTGGATTTCATATCCAACTCCATGGATCCCAATTCTCTCCCATTCACAACCAGGTGCCGTATCGGAGAGCTCACCCGTCACAAACTTCTTCTTCTTAAACAAGAGGAATCCACTTGGAGGCTAAAAAGCAGAGCACTATGGCTCAAAGAAGGGGACCGAAACACAATTTTTTTTCACAAATTCGCCAATCATAGACGAGAAAAGAATGCTATATGGAGGATCAGTGATGGTAACAAAGGTTTCCTCTATTCTCATCAAGATATTTCAAATGCTGCACTCAATCATTTCAGACAACAATACAGCAGGGGGAAGGGAAGCGCCATACAGGACATCCTATGGGGCATCGAATTGTTTCCAAATATGTTCGATGACTTAAAAAATGAATCTATATATCTGCCTGTTACTGAGAAAGAACTCTATGGAATCCTTAAGGCATTCAGCAAAGACAAATGTCCTGGCCCTGACGGCTGGACTATAGAATTTTACATTCATTTTTTCGACATCATCAAGTATGATCTCATTAGGATGATCGAGGAATCTCGAATGACTGGGCACATACACCATCTCATTTCATCCACTCTGATTGCACTTATCCCAAAAAAGAGGGATGCAGATTCTTTTCATGATTTCAGACCAATCTCCTTATGCAACATATCTTTCAAGATTATATCTAAAATCATTGCCGAACGTATAAAGGGCACCTTGGCTTCCCACCTATCAAAAGATCAACATGCTTTTCTAAAGGGACATAACATTCTAGACGCTGTGGCCAACACTCAGGAATGCATGTACTCCATGTACACAAAGGACATTGATGCAACAATTCTAAAAATAGATATATAAAAGGCCTATGATTGTATAGACTGGGGATTCATCATATGTCTACTGGCGAAAATTGGTCTGCGGCACGAGATGATTAAATGGATTATGGCATGTATTGAAAACGTCAACTATGCCATTAATATCAATGGCATTCCATCCCCATATTTTCTTGTTGAAAGAGGCCTTCGCCAGGGATGCCCACTTGCTCCTATTATATTCATATTAGCCATGAATACTCTCAGTTTACACATTAACAAGGCTGTTGACGAACATCGTTGTCGGCCCATCAAGATCAACAGTTATATTTCTATATCTCACAACTTATTCGTGGATGATGTTCTCCTATGTGCTATATTATGTCAGGTCTCTTGGAACTGCCTTTTCGACATTCTCACAAATTTCCAAAAAGCCACGGGACTGATCATCAACAAGTCTAAATCCACTATTTACCACAATGGGACTAATCTGGATCTGATTAATAGAATTGCAGCTATGTTTGGCGTTGTCTCATGCCTCCTCCAAAATGGTATTATATATTTGGGATTTCATCTTAAAGCAAACAGTTATTCTGCTAAAGACTGGGAATGGTTGATTGAGAGATACTATAAAAAAATCTCGTCATGGGAATTCAAGACCCTATTGCTGGCTGGCAGAGTGATATTATCTTCAGCGGTCTTGTCTCATCTATCTGTATATTGGGCACATTTGTTCTACCTTCCCTCATACACCATTCACCGATTAAACAAGATCACGACAAATTGCATATGGGGTGGTTCGACTGCGCATTGAAAACAATTTGGCGGATGGGGATTAAAGGATTTAAGACAATTTGGCCGCGCACTCTTATGCCGCACATTATGGAGAGGTATATTCGGTGATGGACCATGGAGCACCATTATCAGACAAAAATACATGAAAGGTAGGCAATTGGAATTTTGGTTCAGAACTGGGACTATCGGGCCTCGTCAGGGATCTGCTATTTGGCTCAGCCTACAGAAGATTGAATCATTTTTCATTTCTCGATTGAGATGGAGGTTATACACTGGATGCCATGTTCTCATTGGCATTGACCCCATATTATGTGGTCATTGTGAGATATTCATTCCCAAGAACCTTACAGCACATCTACATCGTCGCGACATTTTCACTTGGAACAAACTCATTGAAGATTAGCAAGGCTCTTCCCCAATTTGGAAGGACAGAACAACTCTCTTCTTGCCGGATGTGTTGGATGGCATCTGGAAATCCATCACGGACATCCTATACAGATGTGGCTTTCATCGATATGGAAATGAGGACCAGCTCACATGGACTGTATGCAATGCTCGGAAGCCTGTGACTGTTCGTGACATATATCTAGATATGATCCTCTCCAGGATTTCAAATGCTCATATACCTTTTCCGATGGTCTTCTGGAAGGCAGGTTGTCCTCTCAAATACATCCACTTTGCGTGGCTGGTATTCCACAACAAGAATCTCACATGGGACAATCTAAGGAAACGATGTTGGCATGGTCCTAGCAGATGCACATTGTGTGAAGAAGATGAAGAAACAAATTTACACATGTTTTTCCAATGCCCATCTATACAACACATCTGGTATGTATTGGCAAATACTTTTGTTTTCCCACTCACTGTTTTTGACTCTTCCCATGCAGCATTCATCTGGTGGAGTCGGCAAAGAGGGACTCAACGCTATCTCATCCTTATTCTTCTCTGGTCTACTTGGAAATGGTGGAACTCTAGAATCTTCAATGACTCAGCTGCTCCTGTTTTGTCCATCCTGGACAACATCATGGCCTCCTGGACTATGATATATGGCTCTGCTGATTTTTGATCTTATCGGACTATTTGTGATCATCATCCACCTTAATTTTGCTTATCTGGACTTGTGTATAACGTATATGGTGCATCTTTTGCATATATGCTCCTATGTTTTTTGGCTCTGCTGATTTTTGATCTTATCGGACTATTTGTGATCATCATCCACCTTAATTTTGCTTATCTGGACTTGTGTATAACGTATATGGTGCATCTTTTGCATATATGCTCCTATGTTTTTATTTGCCTATATGCACTGGATATCTGATATACCCTGCTTTTCTTCATTTGACATATGAACTTGTGATTATGGACAATGTCTGGTCTATATCTATATGTACATTTGCATTTTATATTGACTCAATATAATACATTATACTTTTTTTCTCTCAAAAAAAAAAAAGGAAGGCCAAAATTCTCTTTTGAAGAGCTAATTGGCAAGCATTTTCCAGAGTTATCCACTAGTTTTTTTGAAGAATTTGTGAAAAAATTCCTCCAGAAAACCATTAATAAAAAAAGCTTCGTTTTGCTGGCATCTCGGGGGTTCATATAATGAAGTGCTGGAAAATATTATTGTGCCACTTATTTGTGTTCATGAACAAAAAATAATTATGTGCAATTTCTTGAATTAATTTCTGAGTATTAGCCATATATAAATTACAAATTATTAATTTATAAAAACATAACTTTTTTAATGGTTTATATATATAATACAACTTATTAATACTATAAAAACATAATTATTTAATGGTTATTTGGTAAGTATGTGAAATGTAAGTAATGTGATATAAAGTTTCATGATTATATCATACCATACCCATACCAATTCTTTTCAAACAAATAAAAAATAAAAATAAAAATTAACCTACTTTATATTATTTTTTTATACATAACAATTTTTTAAAATATGTTACATTTTTTAAAATTTTAACATTTTAAGACTTTTGTTTTAATTTATTTAAAAAAACCTTTAACAAAATTAATATTGTTTATTTATATAAAGTTCATCAAATTTGATAAAACTCAATCTCAAATAAACTAGTCTAGATCCATCTTAACTCCAATCTACCAAGAGCCTAGAAGGATCAATTCTCTTTTTACCCTAAAAGGGGCAAGGTTTGCCAACTCTCCAACATATTATGGAAGAAATGTTGTCCTATCTTGTTATGCTATTTAAACATTTTAACTTATCAAATTAGACAAATATAATTATAAAAAAAAGCATTATAATAATATAATATTAATTAAAACATTTTGACGTCTCAAATTACATATTATTATTTTTAAATAAAATAAATAATAAAAATAATAAAAATAATTATAAATTAAAATTATATTCACTCATCAAATAAAAAAAAAAATAAAATAAAATTATAATTATAATAAGTAATTAAACTAGCTTAGATTCATCTTAAACTTTGGATCTACCAAGTGCCTAGAGGGATCAGATTTCTTGGGGTGCAAACCTCTTTTAGAAGAGATTTGATCCAAGTACCCATAGGGATCAAATTTCTTGGGGTGCAAGCCTCTTTTAGGCTAAAAAGAGATTTGATCCCTGGTAACACTAATCTGAATTAAGATGGCTTTAGATTGATTTAATTATTTATTATGATTATTAGTCATTTATTTTATTTTATTTTTATGTAATTTGATAAGTCAATAATTAATTATACTTATAATATTTTTTTATTGTATTTGAAAAGTCAAAATGTTTTAAGTTAATAATTATAATAATTTTTTTTATTTTTATTTTTATGTTATTATATTATTATATAATTAACTAAGTTAAATGTGTACATACTAGCAAGACAATAAACATTTAATCTGAATTAAATAACGCTTTTAAAACACAACATTAACTAGTTTACACAAAAAAAAATGAAAATAAAAAACGTAAGAAAAAACTTTTATTAAAAATAAAATATTCCAAAAAATATTTATATTTAACCAAATTTATTATAATCTTGATATCAAGGTTCCACTAATTAACCTATCATGTTATTAATCTTAAGATTACCTCCACCCTAAACCCCACATTAATTACAATAAGATTCCTCATGGGCTATACTTTTTTACATGTCATTTGACAATCACTCGGGGGATTTAATCCCTTTTACTGGGTTTCAAATACCACAAAGGACACCATGGGCCCTCAAATATCACAGAAGACAGCTGGAAGGATAAAAGTCCTAGTTCTCATCAACTATTTTTCTATAAAAACAACTTTTATAAAAATTAAAATATAAAATACCAAAATTTTAGTTGAAATTGGATGAAGTGGATATTATTTTTCAAATTTATTTTAACAAAACCTCCGTAAATTATAGTAGAAAAGGAAGAAAGCACGAGGAAAACTCTTGGAAAGTTAAGATAAAATATACGGTGATCGGGTGCTCGCAAGAATTTTTGCAGAAAAAAATTATAGTAGAAAAGGAAGAAAGCACGAGGAAAACTCTTGGAAAGTTAGAATAAAATATACGGTGATCGGGTGCTCGCAAGAATTTTTGCAGAAAAACGGGAAACCATGATGAGAATGGATGATGATGGACCATGCCCCACTACACGTGTCAAGTCATCATGGATGGATAGGTTGTCAAACTGGACTGGACATATTGTTACATTGAAGAATTCTCATTGGATGAGATGAAAAGCCATTTCGGACGTAGCTGCCTTTCATTTGTTTCAGTCACGGACTTGTCAATATTGGTCAATATGCAAGTGCAGTACCAACATAGAGATGGAGGCAGTAGTACGATGTTTTTCTCACTCCGATTCCCGTGTCACAGCACCCTCCAAGGGCCATCTTTTTATTGCACACACACTTCTTCAGTTGCTTCAACTACAAGAAAGAATCATCATGTCTCTGTCTCGGGATTCCATTGGATCCTAGCGAGCAAGAACAAACGATGACCTCGGTTTCTCCGAATAATTGCCCTTGTTAGGCTTCTTTGATGTAATTGCGTTTCCAGCGAATGTGACATCTGAGAAATTATCGAATG
The DNA here is from genome assembly GCA_000404065.3 of Pinus taeda. Classification (NCBI taxonomy): domain Eukaryota; kingdom Viridiplantae; phylum Streptophyta; class Pinopsida; order Pinales; family Pinaceae; genus Pinus; species Pinus taeda. Next base: position 54,865 of record APFE030319372.1, read on the forward strand.
CCAAGGTCTGCGAATCCCATCTTGTATAAAGGCGTTTCCAGCGAATGTGACATCTGAGAAATTATCGAATGCCAAGGTCTGCGAATCCCATCTGTACACAGGCCTGAACGCTGTAACTGACGGAAGTTCTAAGGTAACTAGCAACTCTGCTTGAGTAACTTCTGCAAGTGCTGACGGGTATTTTTAAAGATGGGTCCTACTCATTTGCCATTTGTTCGCTGTGTTCAATATCCTGGTAGGCAAATTTAGCAAATTAGAGGGCCTTGGAAGTCTGAACAAGTGGGTAACTGTTTATTCCGATATCTGAAACATTAAAATTCCCGGATGGCTACCGGAATGGAAAGTACATAACAGCCCTCCTGTGAAATCTACTTTGTAGCTGCTTAATACTCCCTTTACCTCTCTAGTGAGCCATAGCCATGTTGGCATTCTGTTAGAAAGTAAATTTAGCCACGGATCTTCAAGTCATTCACTTCCTCTAGGTAAAAATGGTGATTTAATCTCAGTGTGTGCATAATTGTGTAGAACTAATCTTTCCTTTTTATTTATTTATTTATTCTTTTTTCCTCCCGGGAAAGGGTTGAATTTGTTGCTGGTCAATCGATATGTCACTAATGGTGCTACTTCCGCTGTATGTGCAGTTCTCGGCAGCTTGACCATGGGGAGTCGCCGGACAGTTCAAGTATCAAATTTACCAGTATTAGAAGATGGTAAAGTGTTGGTGCACTTTTTGGAAGAAATTACAGGACAGGGGAGTGTGTATGCATGCAAACCCAGGACAACCAAGTCTTCCAAATCAAAAATGTATGCTTGTGTCCAATTTGAAAGTCATGAATTGGCAATGAAGCTCATCAATCATGCCACCCTAGGGAGGCTTGTGTTTAGGTTTGCTACATTGAAGGTCCAGTTTCTACCAAGAGACATTGTATCCAGACCAAAGTCTATACCAGTTCACCTTGAAAGAGTGAAACTTCACATGGGCTGCCTGATTTCTGCGAACGATATGTATTTATTATGGTCTTCAACTAATGAGGTTGTTGCTGATTTTGGACTGGACATAAGAAAAGTCAGCATATATCTAAAGGAACGCAACATTGAGTACAGGATGGAGGTTTCATTTAGAGATATTCGTTACATCCATCGCCGCAAACGAGTAAATGGGAATGGGCTCCTTTTTCTTCAGGTTTGTTCATGTCTGCATCTTCACCTTTTTGTGTGTGAAGTCTTAAAACAATAGTTCTTGTATTTCTGGTTTTTTCTAGTCTGATTAATGTCCCATAGAAAGAGAAGATTTAAAACCCTGAACTGAACCTTCTAAAATTGATCTGTGGGACCCTGATCTGGTCACATCCTAAAATTGGCACAAGATGTGCCGTCCTCCTGGAGCACTGATCTCTGGATAAACTCCAAACATTCATACAATGCAACTCTGAAACAAAGTCTGGCTGAACATGGATATGCAACAATGTACCCTTATGACTAAGGTACTCATTTTTTTCATTTGGAAACACTGCTCATTGTATTTTCCAGGGCTCCCATTGGCTAACTTGCTGTGTTATGTGAGGTGTTTTTATGCCATCAAAATCACCTAGAACTTGCAACTAGCATCATCTGCACCCACGTGGGAGGAGTTGCCACTGGTCTGATTGGCACTCACTGGGATGTTTTGAACCCAAGTCTTCATCTTAATATAAGCCCAATCACCGTACCACATGCCACTAAAGCATAATACAGTGAACCTGGTTTTCATATTCTATTTAAAGATCCAAATAATTGGAACTTGAATTGGATAAGCCCTTATCATGTTTTTGGCCCATAAAATTTCTTGTCTTAAATACAGATTTCTCTATGAATACTAATAAATGCATGGATTAAGCACATATTGATGAATGCCAAAAACAATTCTTTCTCTAAGTTATGATAAAGTACTATGGTCATTTGGTCTTTTAGTTGCAAGTTATTGTTAATCGAGGGGTCTTTGAAATTACTGATGGGCTCACACATTTGAACATGACAGTTGGTCAGTGCTCCGAAGATTTATTACAAGGAGGAATTATGCTCAAGTTTTGATAATAATAATGCTCTTGATTTCTTCAGAGACACAAACGATAACCAGTGGATCCGAACCACGGATTTCACACCTTATTTTAGTATAGGGCAATCTTCATCAATGTGTTTGGAGTTTCCATATGGAACAAACGTTTCTCAGATCAAAGAAAATTTCACTCACTACAAAGAAATTGAAGAGAGACTTGCCATGAAACCTGGTGCTTCGTTTTCTTCTTCCACTTCTAAACTGGTGCCAATTATAAATCCTCCTGAAGGTATGAAGTTGCCTTTTAATATACTGTTCAAAGTAAATTCACTTGTTCAGCTTGGCATTCTTAATGGGCCAAGCCTTGGTAAGGAATTCTTCAGTTTGCTACAGCCAGTGAAGGGGAGACCTCTTTCCTACATAGATCGGGCTTTATCAAATCTTAGTAATTTGAGGAACCCTAGCTATGATCCAGTAAAATCACTTATGAAGGAATTCAATAATAAAAGATCAAAAAGGTACCACAACGATTTAGCAGATTTTTCTCTAGACAGTGGTCTGATGTATGTCCGCCGAGTACAAATAACTCCATCCAAAGTGTATTTCTTTGGACCTGAAGTCAATGTCTCCAACCGTGTCACACGGGAGTATGCAGAGTACATTGATGACTTCCTCCGTGTTACTTTTGTTGATGAAAATTGGGACAGACTTTATTCCACTGATTTATCTCAGGGAACGCTTAATGGTCTTGAATTACGTACAACAGTATACAAAAGAATCCTCTCAGTTTTGAAGGAAGGCATTATGATAGGGGATAAAAAGTTTGAATTTCTTGCTTTCTCGACGAGTCAGCTACGGGAAAGCTCTGTCTGGATGTTTGCTTCAAATGGCAAAGTCACTGCGGACAGTATACGTAAATGGATGGGTAATTTTTTGGCTATTAGAAATGTTGCAAAATGTGCATCTAGAATGGGGCAATCTTTTAGCTGTTCGACAGAAACATTGCATGTTTATGAGGACGAAGTGCAAAATATTCCAGACATTTATACTTACAGCGATGGCAAACAATATAATTTTTCAGATGGAATTGGGAAGATATCTCTGTCCCTGGCAAAACGGGTGGCTGCCATGTGTAGATGTGATACCGTACCCTCTGCATATCAAATAAGATATGGTGGTTACAAAGGCGTTGTAGCTGTTGATCCTGCATCCCCATATAAACTCTCATTGCGGCCAAGCATGAAGAAATATGTCTCACAAAATACTAACCTTGATGTTCTTGCTTGGTCAAAATTCCGACCTTGTTTCCTGAATCGCCAAATTATCACTCTGTTGTCTACTCTCGGAGTTAAGGATCGGAACTTTGAGAAGATGCAGGAAGACACAGTTAAAAACCTGGATAAAGTTTTGACCAACAGAGACATGGCCCTTGAAGTCCTTCAAATTATGACTGTGGGTGAGACTCACAATGTTCTTATAAGTATGCTTTCTTGTGGCTACTTGCCAAATTCAGAACCATATCTGTCAATGATACTTCATGCATTTCGAGCATCGAAACTTTTAGAACTAAGACGGAAAACACGCATATTTGTTCCCAAGGGACGATGCTTGATGGGGTGCCTTGATGAAAGTAGAACGCTGAAGTATGGTGAAGTGTTTGTTCAAGTTTCTGAGACTCCAGGAAATAAGCAATTCCATGATACTGGGCTTTCTGCATTTGCACAAAATCCCCTGGACTCTAAAATTAGCATTGTTCAGGGGAAAGTAATCGTGGCCAAAAACCCATGCCTTCACCCAGGTGATGTACGAGTCTTGTCTGCTGTAAACACATCCAAACTTCATCACATGGTTGACTGCGTAGTTTTCCCACAGCAAGGTGAAAGGTAAGTAGATAATGATTTTGTTCATTATTTAATACTAGCTTTCCATCTGATAGAAGTAAAACCATTTAATCGACCTAAGTTAAATAAATTGTTATTATTGGTCTGTGTTTTATTTCAGTTAAATTCTGAGTGAAAATTTGGAAGATTTTGCAAAACTACATTACTTTTCTCTCTGGATAAATGGGAAAAATTGTTGGCTTTCCTGCTTATTTTGGAGTCCAGACGTGCTATGTGGAAGCTGTTAAGATAAAATTTCATAGATCATTTTGTTTTTCTCCTATCAGCTATAACGTTTCTTCCTCTCAAAGCAAAAATCAAGATTGTGGCTGAGCAAAGTAAAAAATAATAAATAAAAAACTTTTCCTGAACTGCAGATGCTTTTATTCATAGAAGTCACTGTAAATTCAAACCAAATTTTCTATACGGTTGGAAACTATTCATCAAATACCCATGAAAGCAATTAGCTGTGCATTCGATTCACAGCATAAGCAGCATCTGATGTCACAGAAAACACAACCGACTTGATAGACAAGTCCACTGTTATATACATAAACCAAGGAAAAATCACTTTAAAGTTTAGATTTACATTGTGCCCTGAGGCTTGGCCCTTATATCAGTGTTTTGGGTCTTGGCCCAAGCCTATCTACTTGTTGTGCAATGACATAAGCCGAGTACCATACGCAGCTTTGCAATCAGAAGCTCACTCAAGCTCCCTTCCTCATTAACCATCTTTTCCCAAATAAGATCAAGGATAATCTTATTCCTTTTCAGTCATTTTGTAATCATAGTTGCAAAGGAAATCCAGTAGTGGGGGCTCTGGATGCAATTTCTGTTATAGTCCACCTTCTGTTGTATATGGATTGTTGTCTCTGCATTGTCTGCTAGCAGCCTCTGGGCCACCTGCTACCATTTCTTTTGTCAGTGTCATACTCCTATACATGTCTTCTACGAATCCTCAACATATTTAAAATATTTCATTTAGAATTTGATGAAAAACAAATTGTTTGGTAATCCATAAACTCATTGCTCTCTTGTAAACAAGTCTAAGTATTGTTTATCTAACAAATAATAGTTCTGCAGTTTTAGCTATAGAATTTCATTAGACATCAGACGTAAGAAACAAAACTATTGATAGGCTCTGTTAGCAGCCTATTATCACAGAGAATTCCCATGCTAAAAAATGTAAGTGGAGTCCAGATAACTATTGGAAACAGGCCAATGCCATCTTGCTTGATTCCTCTCATTTTCAAGTTAGTGTGTGTGCCACAGACATCAGAAGGGTATTCCTAAGCGATCTAAGGTGTCAATTGCAAATCGCCAGTTGTAAGTGGCCTCAAATTGATTAAAAAAAACTGTTGTTCTGTGGAAATCGAGTAGAAGCAACAAACAGGCAAAGCTTACACCAAGCTAAAGTGTATGAAAAATGATGCAAACTAAAGTATAAATCAAAAGGGAAATGGTACCTTGCAGTTCTGTGTTAAAATATACAGGACAGCAAGCAGAAAACCATTATAAACTTCTGGAACAAATGTTCACTAAAACCAATGCAGCGAAGATGAAAATCCTCTGTTCATTGTGTAAAAACAGTGACTAGCGGCAGGCTGTTTGTTGCCTTTTTATGGGTTTTATGTGTTTTCTTATGAATGCAAATCGACAAGGAAGTGAATCTTCACCCTTTTTTCACAAAAACTAGTAAAAAACCAGCAAGATAACTTGCTGTATTCTGACAGTGAGTGAAAATAAAGTGTAACAAAAATGCCTATTCTATATGACCTAGACTCAGTAATGCACAGAAAACAAGTAAATTGATTTGATTTGTGTATTTAAATGGTTAAACCATGTAAATTGACTGGTACCTTATATTGAGTTGAAAATGAATGGAAATAAAAACAAGTAGAGTAATTGAAACTGTCAGGTGCCCCTTCATAAATGGTCATGCCCTTAGAGACATGCCTATTTTATACTAATCATTAATTAATTATTCATTATTACAATTATTATTATTGTTTATATTTATGTTATTTTTATATATATTTTATTCATAACAAATTTCCATGAAACTCTGCAACTACTTAGTGAATTACTGAAAAGTAGGCAATTGAAAACAGAAACCAAATTTACTTTCACCAAGGTACAGAGTTTTTTAACAAACTAGAAGCAGCGAAATAAAACACGAGAGGTAAAAACACATGCACAAAAATTGACACTTGTTTTCTTAGGAAACCCAACAGGGAAAACCTGCTTCCTTGATGTGGTATTTAATTGATTGTTCTTGAGAAATTGGATCTATATTACGAAGCAATTTGTCTCTCTGAGAAAGCATTCTGCTTCTTCTCAAAAATCTCAGCTGATACAATTGATCTCTGCCTGCCTTGATCACTGCTTGATTTCGCCCTCTAGCATGCAACTGTTCCCCTGCTACCTTCTTGACTTGCCCTGGCTCTTGCTTGATCTTGCTCCTCCTTCCTTGCACACTTGGCAGTCCTATTTCCTTGCACAAATCCCCTATTTCCTAGCCCAAGTCTGGTTCCTATTTCTTAGCACAAGTCCTCCTATTTCCCTGCGCACTTCCTGCCTCCTATTTCTTAGGACACAAGCTCTTCAAAACCACGCACAATCAATTTCCTAAATTCTAGCGCACTTGTGTTCTCCTATTTCGTAGGACACAAACTTTGTGCTCTCCACAATCAAAGATGCTTTCACCAACTCGTGAACTGTCTTGTCTCACAAACCTTGTGCACAAAACTTATGATTTCCTGTGCCTTCATCCTCCTTTTTATAGACCCTATTGACCACTACGTGTCAACGACCCATAGCAGTACACCGTTTTTTTTCGCAAAAGGGATAGTGCCTGATAGATGTGTCTGTGCCGTTCAGCTATTATCATCAGCATGATTTACAAGATGTTATAATGTAAACCCATTCTGCATGTATATGATGTAAATAATCTCAGCAGATCCGTGCCATGTATGTAATGACTTAGGTAAACCTACTTTTCTGGTGACTATCTACATTTTGGGAGGTTTTTTTGTCTCATCGATCCATTTTTGGATGGTCGACAGAGTTTTCCTTCAGTCTTACCCCAAAGTCGGAATGGATGTTGTCACTGGGATCTTAGACGAATCCCAGTGTTCTAGATCAAGTCTATGTAAAAGTGATTTGGGAATAATCCTAACTATTTGGTTAGGTTATCTTATTACAAATTACTTCATCTGTTGGATTATATTTGTGTCGCAGAAATGGGTAGTCTGTGAGGGTCTATTACAAATGGTTTTTCCCCCTTATGATGTAAAAAATATGAAAATCATGATGTAAAGTGTCTTGAGGGTTGGGAAAATAATTTATCCTCTCATAGGTTAATTAATTTAATTTTTCGGCCAAAAATTTAATTAAAATCCTAAGTCAGACGTTTAATTAATTCTAGGTCCAAGGTAAATTTAAATTCTCCAAAGGCAAAATTCTTCAGTCCTTAAAAAATAGATTTTAAAAGGTCTCGGGACTAAGGTAAATTAATTATTTTGCCAAATTTTAAACCATTGATCCCTGGGGTTAAGTCAAAGTCAAAATTTTGGGGAAATAGTTAATTAAAATGCGTTAAATTGAAAATTTTGAATTTCTCCATATATTTAAATATTTCGACGGATGAGATTAAAAGAAATTTTTATCTTTATCAACAGTCGAGATTGTTTTGACGATGATCGCTCAAACTAACCGTTGGAGGATTTATCTTTAAATATGAAGTCATTTGTTAGTTGATCTATCCGATCTTTGAGTCGTGTGCTAAGCAAAAAACTCGTGTAATTTTTTCTTGGATAATAAAGAAAAACTTTGAGGTTAAATTTCGCTGATGTTTTTTTTCATGGAAATACTATAAGATGTGTTGTTTTCATGCATAATTTTTTTTAACCATTGATGATAGCTTCTGAAGAGTGATTTGAATACAGGTATCTTGCTTAGTCGCTGGGGTTTAAGTGATAATTTAAATTTTGAATGTAATAGCAGGTATCTCTATTTATCTGAGTTTTATTATCATTTTCGTGCTCTATTTTAATGGATGGATTGAGTTCTGCAGGAAAATCCTGATTTTTAGATCCTCGGGCATTAGGGGAAATTTTCAATTGGACCAACCAACTCCCAATTTGTGTTTTCTGAAGAGCGTGGCCAAATTAGCTCCGAGCTTATCATAAGATTTTATGTGTGATACACGAAGGGTTTTGAGTTAAGCACCTCCCTTAAAATTTAAAAATTTAATTTTTGTGTGGGAAATTGATAGACCTGGCTAGAAGGAGCCTTCGATTATCAGATTTGAGAGCAGAGTTGGACTCATACTCTTCAGACCTGATATATCTACCATTTTTGTGCATAGATCTGTGAATTTTTTGGTTTTCTCACTTGGGTTTTTGGGGTTTTATTTATTTTTTGCATATCTGGGTTCTGGGTGTTTTTGTTTTCAGGTACAGGTTGCAGATCTGAAAGAGAAGTTTGATTTGAAGCCAGATCTAGGCCCTAGAGAGTAAGATTTGATCCCAAAATCATTTTTGCACGGATATTATCCAACTTTTTTGCAGTCTAAGGGTTTGAAATTTTTTTAAATCTGGAATTTTTTTTTAAAGGTTTCACTAATAAATCTGAAGCAGAATATATCAACTTAGTTAGAGATTTTTGGAATTTTTTCTTGGGTTCTTTGTCGACCATTTTCTCATGTCTGCTGCCTGGGGTTCTTTGCTTTTGTGCTGCAGAAAATTTTGATTTTTTCTTTTTCTTTTTGGGAAAGCCTTTATTTGTTGCCATACACCTATTGCAAAGAAGATTCTCCCACTGCTGCATCATTACCCAAAACCCGCAGTCCCCACAACTCCATTACCTCTGCGTTTCCAGTTGCGGTTGCCTGCTACCCTCGTCTCTCTCTGCAACCCTCTCCACCTTCGACCCTTCATCTCTTCATTGCTCCTTCCATGCTTCCACTACGTCATTCCTCAAACGTTGCCCTCATCTGTTGCTATTCGCGTCTTCCTCATCACCCATTAACCTGTGCTCCATCCGCAAATAGACCATCTCCTACACGCGGATCACTCCCTTTGACACTCATCACTCTGTTGCCTGCTACCTTTCCATTGTTTCTCTCCCCTCCGTTGACCTTCATTTGCGATTTGAGCTTCGTTCTCATCTGCATCCAGCTCCCTCTACCTGCGTGCACATCCTCTCCTCGCTGCTTCGTCCCAGCTCCTGTCTCTTCAAGCTCCTTTTCCTTGTCACCGCCAGTCGTGACTTGCATAGCATTCAAACCTTTGACCTTTTTTTTTAGGTATGAGTCTGAGTTAGGGTTAGGCCCCCTTTTCTTTTTTTTCCTCTTTATGCAATTTAATTTCATTTTATCTAAACTTTGGTTTATACTCATTCCATTTTAAATTTTGATTTTTTTTGTTTATTATTTTTCGATTTATTTTTATTTTATTTTATTTTATTTTCTGATTTGAATTTATTCGTGTTTTACATTTTTTTTTTTATGGTTTTGATTTTATTTTGATTTTCATTTAAAAAACGTTCAAAAAACATAAAAATTTAAAAAACTAAAATAATTTGTTTTTTTGTAAAATATTTTTAGTGACTTTGGGATTGAGAATAAAATAAACTAAAAAGGGATTTGCTCTTTCACATTAAATATTTTTAATGTGGCCTATGGCCCATTAAGCATTTAATTTATCAACCCTTTGATTTAGTTTGATTTCTTCATTTACCCCATTAAAATGATTGCCTAAGGAATAATTATAATTCTAATTTAAAGTTCCTTGGTGTTTTTGATGGTTAAATGCAATTTTTGTTATTTCTCTATTATTAGGGGCGATAAATGTTTTAAATCATATTGACTATTGGAGAAATATAAATTTTGCTAGATTATCTTGCATGCCAAAGTTTTGAACATTTTACATTTAATTGTTCATGATCGTTGCTTTGCCACATTTATAATTTTGTTCTGGATAACTTGTTTTTATTTAATCTATGGTTAATTCAAATTAAAGGCACTGGTCTATAATCAACTCTATCTTATGGTTGTGTCTTATTTTGTTCTATCTACCTCAATTGACCAAGACTTATTCTAAATTCATCAAGTTGTTCATCCTTCAAATCTCTTAGAGCCTGTGTTCCATAGACTATCTTCATCCATTCACCTTAGGGACTACTCCCCTTGACTTGTCTAGGAGAGAGTCTAAACGAAGTAAGGATTAGAGTGACAACCCTTACTCTGAGCATTGTTGCAGTGCTTAGACACTTTGTGCGACAACAAACCCAATTCGAATATGCATGGAGGCATAGTTCTATTTTAGAAGTCGAGTTCTGATTGACGAGTTAACTAAGAGTCCAACTAATTCTCTCTCCAATCAACACTTGGAGTATTAACTTGTTCTTCCTTCAATCAAGATTGAGGAGTAACTTGCTCTAACTGAACTTGTAACTGCTACCTTTTTCTGTAGTAAAATTGATGAAGACTCCACTTAATTGAAGCTCCAACTCCATGCATTCTATCTTAATGATCATTCCAGTAAACTAGAAATAAACTCATCCTAACCGCAGTCTAACTCATGAGCTCGCACTCATACTGAGAGAAAGACAAATTGAGAACTTGACTGGCTAAGGCAAAAGCCAAAATACCTTTGCTCGATACGTTTTCAATAGAAACTATTATATTCCTACTATTCAATTTCCTATAAAGCATGCAATAAAAACAAATAGTCTAAGAAAAATATAAATTCTTACACAATTGAACACAAGTAATGATCTCCAAGAAAGTTGTTGATAGATGTTTATTGCCAACGGTTGTAGAAAAATCAAGTTCCTGGACAAGTAGGAACACACCAATCACTCTCAAAGATCTTGGAGAAGCCAAGATTCTTTAACTCCTCCACGTCATGTGCATTGGAAGCAGTTGCAAATGAAAACTATGGAGTAATTCAACCATTGCATGCACTTCAATACTAACTCTCAATCATTAGCTTTCTAAGAGAATATTTAATATCCCTTTGGAGAAATTTACCCTAGGGTTTGTGAAAACACATGAAAAGTTTTGTATTCTAGCTATTATCACCATGTACTTTCAATTCTTGTAACCATAGACAACATTGAATGCAATAAGATAGTGTGACCAATATCAACAACTCATTCACATGAAGCTATATCAGAAGTACATAACAAGTTTAAGCTTACAATTCTTCCAATTTTTACAGTACAATGCAAGTCACAACAATTTCTGTTACATTAGTTACTGCCCTAATACTTCTTGGTCAACCTTTTCGCTGCCTCCAAACTTCATCTACCACATTTCGTTGCCGCAGACCTTTACAAACGCAATCCAATGCCTAGAACGAGCCCCAGTAGCTGCCACAAAACTCCTTGTAGATGATTCCTCACGTAAGTATGAACATAGGAACCCTCGTTGCTTCAAAGGATATCATAGCTGATAATTCATTATCCGACAGGTGCTGGATACCCTTGCCATCATGAAGATTAACCCTTCAAAACCCTACACTACTTCAGGAATTGTCCTTGAGGTGGGCCGTAGCTTCAGGTGAAGATTCAAGGGGTTTTCGTTGTCTCAGGTGACTGTGCTGCCACAAGAAATCACAATCAGAATGGGCCACAAACTCAGGAAGAAAAAGTCAGCATGTTCCGCGGCCAAATAGGTGCCCTAGAACCACAAAAAAATTCTTATGTTGCCTCAGATAAGTTTCGATGCACTTTTAGGGCATCACTGCCATAATAATACCTTTTTAAGCTAGCTGCAAACTTAGGTAGGGTTGTTTGCCCCCTCGCTATTCTTGTGAGCCTAGAACTGGCCCATGCTGCTAAAGATTAACCCTCTTTGCTGCCCAGACAACCACATAGCCACACTTCTTCAGGAAAAGTGGCCTCAGAGGCCCCCACTGCCTCAAGTAAGGCCCTAGGGAAGCTTTGCCGCTAAGATCTTCCTTGAATTAATTTTATACCACAAAAGAAGGGTTGTTTACTGCCCAAGTGTGACCTTTGATGTTCCTGGAAATGTGTTGGACATAATTCAGTGCCACATAATTTGCTCCTTAGTTTCCCAGACCAGTCAAGCCACAAAGATTCTTCCTTGATTGCCAAATACAAATGAAAGATGCCTCAGAAAGTTATGCCAAACAAAATAGAGAGAGGGATTGACTAGAGTAGAATCTTTCACCACTAAAACCAATTAGAAATAAAGGGGTCTTAAAGCCCTCAAAGCCTTAGCTTACAAACAAAAATATCCATAAACCATGATGAGAAGAATGATTCTCCTCTCTCTTATTTACAGATTCCCTATGGGGTCTCTTCTCTTAATTTTAATTTGAGGAGCCAATAAGTGTCCCTCCACTTACCCCCAATTCTGGCTTCCTTCACAAGTTTTCCTCCAATTACCCCAATTTACCCAATGTTGCCCCAAAAACCTTGAATAATGGATTGCTCCCTTTATAATTGACTATAGCCTACGGGGTTGGATAGGCTAATTTGTACTCCCTTGGGCAATTAATTAGAAGAGTACATTAAAGTCCCCCTTTCTTGACATTGCTTGCTATCAAGCAATTGCAATTTTGGGTGCTGGGAAATTTGACCTCCTATTTTCAAGAATGAGGACCTCTCAAATGATCCATATTCCTTCCTCTGAGCACTTCCAAACCATCCATCTTCACTCAAAACAAGTGATGTAACAATCCTTGACTTTTCTCCATATTCATTGCCAACACAAATATTTGCAACTGCAAAAACTACCCCTAAATGCCTTGCAATGGCCAAGCGACCAATACCGAAGTTTGGGGTGATGCTGAGGTTAAAGCCCCCATAACCATATAATAGAGTTGGATGAGGACCATCAAGAGTGATGTCTTTCTTAGATATAATGAACATTGGTATCTGAGTTCCATCTTTGCTGGTTATAAAAATTTGTTGAGCCTCAATCTTTGTCTGCTCAAAGTTTGGAACAACAATCCCTCTAAAAGCCACTAACTTTTGTTTTTCCATATCTAGGTTGCATCCATAGATAATGTTGGGGGTAAGGAAATTGCTAAAACCAATAAGTATCTCCTTGTCTTTACGCCTCCTTGATATATCAGTAACTGACCCAATATCTGTTGGCAAGTTATGAAGCAATTCTCCATATTGCAAGTCTCATATTTGCAAATAATAGCTTAATAGGAGTTGATTTCCATTGACACAACAAGCTAATTCAAGCACACCCTTCTCAGATTTTGTAGTAACATCATTCAATTTAGAAACGTATTTATCTATTGGGTTGCCCGGTTGACGTACTTTAGACACATTTCCTCCATAACAATACTTATTGTGTCTTCAACTTGTTTGCGATGAATAACCACAAGATCCTTCTCTTCCTTAAGTATGACATCAAGCTCCTTATTGGGATCCAAAATATTTGAATCTTTTGCATCCCTAAATTTTAATCTTTTATGAATTGCATCGGAAATATCTCTTTGCCTCCCATCGACAACTACATTATTATTCATCTTTATTGCAACTTCTTTCAAATTTTGATTGTAATGCTTATCAACTTTGCCCCTCCTCCCAAATTGGAAAAGAGTTTGCTTGTCTTGCTCTTGTGACTCCTCATTATTGCAAAAATTAAAGCCAACAACATTATTATTGTTCATTCTTGGATCTTCACAGGCTGAATATGGGGGGCTATCATCGCAACCACTCATAGGACCATGATCCATTGTAAAATGTTGGTAAGTCTGACCATCTGATTGTTTATGCTAGCCAATTCTATTGCAATCACTTTGAAGATCCAAGCTATTGGTGTCATAAATGTATTGTGAAAGTAGTGACATTGGTAGAGTTAATGGAGCAATGGGTAACTCTCTTAGTTTCCCTCTTGCCTCACAAGTTTGTGGTAGGGATTTAGTTAAGAAAAATTGTTTGTTAATAAAGTCCTGGACCTCCTTTGCACCTGGGTCTTCTAGTCGTCTGTAAAAATCATTTGCAAGCACCATGTGGTAGTTGTCTACTGCAAAATCATTTCTTCTTGCTTCTGGATAACCCAAGCGTTGTCTTCCCTATTGGTATTCTCATTGGGCTGTAGCAGTCCTACAAAAGTGTGCGTGGCTCATTCTGTTGACAAGTTATGCAACCCTTTGCATGCCTCAACACATCGTCCTTGAGGCCCTTTCAAGAAAACCTTTCTTTGATCCTTGTATGTTTCAAAGAGTTCTTGGTGTCCTATTAGTTGTGGGTCATGTACGACCTTCAATATCTCCTTCTAGAGTGTAAGTTTAGGGATCATATATATCCTATCTTTATAGAAAATGGCTTCATCCTCTATTTTGTACATGTCATCCTAGATGAGACTGTCCATCAATTCACAAGCAAACTTATTTTTGGAATATTCTACTAGCAGTTGGGCTTTCCACTCTCTGGTGATTTCCGTGAGTGAGCATGCAGTTGGTCTCCTGGAAAATGCATTAGCCTCATTGTTTTTCTTGTACTTAGTACCAAATTCATAGGCCTGTAGGTTGCTAGCTGGTGACCCTGTCCTTGTAATCAAACAAGCCACTTCTCCATGCGTAGATACTACCTCCATTTGCTTAGTTGATATGTTCGAGGACCACCATTGGACATACTTGTCAACACCACCTTGCCGCCATTCAAGGCCCAAAATTCCATTTCCATCACTTGGTAGTTCATAGAGAATTTTCCTATTGAGGACAACCACCGTACCTCTAACACAACATTGGTATATGCGAATTCTACTGCATAAAAATCAACAATGAAAGAGTAATTACCTAGTGCACGATCAAACGTGGGACCACCTGCATGCATGTCATGTTGTACCCATTAGCTGCCCTCGTGTCGAATCCCTCAAATTCTTCTATGGGAATACCTCTTCTTGGCACCATAACTGCATCGATGAAATTGAGCGTAGCTCCACCATTAACCAACGCTGTGATTTGTTGCCCCTGAATGGCACCCCCTGAAGTGTAATATTTAGGGACTCCAGAGAGAGAGGCGATAGTACAACCTTTGATTCTTGTATAGCGCTTCTCGTCTCCTTTAGCCTCCTCAAGGGACTGTCTCTTTTTGGGACTGTTAGTTTCCTTTCTTGGTGTTGGCATTGTAACATCTTCATCGTCACTATTAGACAATCAATATAATGGATCTTCCCTTTTCCCAAACATTTATGATCGAGTTCCCATGGTTCCTTGCAAGTAAAACAAAGTTTCTTCCTCCTTAACTCGCTTCGAGTTTCCTCATCCATTTTGTCCTTCCTGGCCTCGACTCCCATCTTTCTAAAACGACCTCTTATCTTTGTCCTTTGGAGGGATTAGTGGTTTGGATGGAAATTTCACCTTTGGTGCTGTATCTCCCATATCTCATGTCTTGGTGATGGCATCATGTAGGGTGGTAGGTTTGAAAGCCTTGACCCAACCATGCAACGATTCGACTAAACCTTCTATGAAGAGCATGACCAACCTCTGCTCCGATATGTCTGTCACCATGACTGCTAACTATTGGAATTTTGAAATGTAGGACTTTGGTGTCCCGGTCTGTTTGTGTTGTGCTTTCTCTTTGAAGTATATATCAGGATCCTCTTGGTTGAAGCGATCTATTAATCTTTGAGTGAAGTCCTTGTAAGAGTTGATGTTGGAATGTCCCAATGTGACCAATCCATGGTACCACCATTCATGGACTTCCCCTTTCAAATTTAATGTGGCAAATTTGATAGCATCTGTTTTTAGCATTGGATTAAGTTGGAAGTAGTTGTTCAACTTTTGTGCCCAAACCCTAGTTGAACACTTGGATGATCCATTGAAAGAAGGAATGGATTGGTCAGGATCCTCTTGGTTGAAGTGATCTATCAATCTTTGAGTGAAGTCCTCCTAAGAGTTGATGTTGGAATGTCCCAATGTGACCAATCCATGGTACCACCATTCATGCACTTCCCCTTTCAAATTTAATGTGGCAAATTTGATAGCATCTGTTTCTAGCATTGGATTAAGTTGGAAGTAGGTGTTCAACTTTTGTGCCCAAACCCTAGTTGAACACTTGGATGATCCATCGAAAGAAGGAATGGACATTTCCCCACCTTGCACATTAGATCATGATTCTGTTGTGCCCTGGGCCTATTTTTGTACTTGATTCTATTGAACTCCTAAAAAGTCATGGCTGCCCATACATTTTCCCTTAGTGTTGCATACTCTCGAAAGTATTTAGTAAAGCATTCATTTTGTTTTGTTGTTCCTTGGGTCATTGCCCCTTGACCATTTAGAAATTGGGGTTGTAGAACCCTATAGTTCCTTCTACTAGTTGCCCTGGTGTTAGCTTGTGCAAAGATATTGGAAGAGCCATGATTATGGCTGTTGCTCCCCTCTGAAAATTCTTGTTATCACCATTGGGTCCAATAACAGCATTGTTACCTGTGATGTTTAGATTTCCCATGAATTGTGTAATGTCCCCAATTTTTGGATTGCCTTGTGGTGAGATTAGGAGGGGTTTTCAGAGCTTATGTTAGCCGAGTCACGGGAGCAGGATTATATTATTGGTGGGCCCAGAGGGTTTTGAGGAGTTTTATGGGGGCCGACAGGGATCGCTTGTCGTTTTTCATCATCAAGATTAGTTCCACACAATTCGATCTTGTTTCCATTGCATTCTGACGATTTCCGTAAAATAGAGTTATTAACAAGCATATTATAATTTATTACGCTTAAGGTGTTGTTTCAAGCTGATTACTTGGAGAAACACCTTAGTGTAATAGCTTGTTGGAATCAGGGCGAAAATATTTTCATGGCAGGATGATGAAAAGGGGCTTTGGGTGGTAGTGTGATCATGGAGGTGAATTAAGCATTTTCTGGGGTTGAAAGTGGCTTTAATTAGTTAATAAAAGTCACTTTATTAAATAAAAAAAGGAAAAGTGCTTTTATTATTTAATTGGAGGGAAGAGGTAAGAAGGGTGGCAAAACGGTCAAGTGAGTTATTAAAAAGGGAAATGAGGGGTCTCTCATTCTTATGTTTGCTCACTTGAGAAAACGAAATTTGGAGAGCTCTTGAGAAAGAGTAGGGTTTTTGGAAACTCTCTTTGTTGGTTGCTAGTTTCGGTGTTGAAACCATACACCCTAGCTAGTTTGGGAGTAAGATCACTCAGATTCCAACATCGAGCTTCAGTGGAGAAGAAGATTTGGGTGAAAGGTCAGTGAATAATGTTTATTAGTTGATTTTATCTTTGACCTTTTGGTGTTCTATATATTCTCTTCACAGACTGGATATGGAGTTTTATTGGGGCAACCATTATACCTTTCAAAGAGTCCAAATTCTCTTATTTTGGGCCTGAGTTAGATTGTTGTGCGTGTAAAGGTAATTTCTGGGTCATGTACATTAGATTTGGAGCTTGAATTTGTATTGTAGCTATGGTTGAAGGGAGCCATTTACTGCTGGGTTATTTCCTATGAAACCAAATTCGTCTCCTAGGCCCTACGTGTCCCGAATCCAGCGAATCAGACACGATTCGGGTGGATTCGTGTCCAAAAATTGGGACATGACGTGTTTGATCGGGACACTTCGAATTTGGAATGTGTCCCGATTAGGACACTTCAAATTCGGAACGTGTCCCGATCAGGACACTTCTATTTGCACATTCACTTGTTTGGTTTGTTGTGGGTTTGCTATGGGTGTTTGGGAGCAAGGAGCAAAGGGTTTGGGAGCATTTTCAAGGAGATTCAAGTAACAAGTAAGTGTTAGAGCCTGTCAAATTTGATGATGGTGATACTATAGAGGGGTCATCCTCCACACCAGCAGATGCAGAGATGACTTTGGATACAGAGGAGGAGAATGCAGCAAAGGGGAGCAGTGGTGACCATGATGATGAGGACAGTGACGCTGATTTTGATGATGACTATGAGGATTGATGACTCATGAGTCATGAGCGACCTACTGCCTTGAGACTAGTATACTTGTAGCTGTAGCTATTTTGTATTTGCTATTTCTATTTGCCATTGGCATTGCACTACCTATGTAAACAATAACACATTTTGATTTTGATGACTTAATGAGAAAACTACAATATTTTTATCTTACTATCTTGTCTTTCTCCTATTGGATCATTGATTAATTGAATATGTATTATAGATTTATAATTTATCATTTATCATTTATGTCACAATTGTATTGGCAATTTTGTATGCATAATGTTACTTTGTAAAACTTACATCTAGATGAAGATCTATGTTTGAATCAATGAATTTGTATCATGAACGAGAATTTGTATAAGAATATCTAATTTTTAATATATATAATATATATATATATATATATATATATATATAGTGTATCCAAACGTGTCCTGTTTTGGGGGGTCAACGTGTCCATATCCGACACTCAAATCCCCGTATCCGTCGAATCCCGAATCCCCGTGTTAGGTGACTTATGTTATTTCAGAGTTGTTTGCTAAGAGAAATCACTGTTCTTTGGGACAAGTTCTTTATTTTTTGAGTGTTGAAGGGACTGTTGTTTGTGGGCTAAGTTTATATAGGGCAGAAACCCCTCTTTTGGATCTGAACTTTAACTATTGTTCATTGCCCAATTTCTGGGTTATATATATTAGATCCAAGGAGCTAGATTCCATTCTCTTCAAGGGACAAATTGTTACTTATTGGGGGTTGAGTTCTATACCTTAAGAAGCTGAGTTATTTGTGGGATTTCTCATGTTTATTTTGGAAGGCAGAGAACTGATAACCTACAACATAAGTGTTTGATAAAAGTCTGCTGTCTTATGCTCTCATTTTCTCTCTCATATTGCAAGCTTCTATCAGTGAATTCTTCTGTTCGTGAAGGGTTTCAATTCTGATGAAAAAGGGACCACATATACTCATTGTTGAGCACGAGTTGAAGGCTGGAACAGGGCACTGTTCACCATACTATCCTATCTTTGTTGGCTGGGCCTCTAAACTTATGTTCCAGGTGCTATCTTACAGCCAATCTGAAAGCACAGTTTGCTAATAACTATGATGATATTTATCTTTATATTGCTATAGCCTTCTTCATCGCAGATATATACCTTTCTGAGCATGGTATAAAATACATATTATTGTGTGGAATTATTTTTCATGGTGTATTCTTAGTACCGAGTTCATTTCATTTGAGATAAATGATAAAAAGTGCACCTACAGCCATGGACACACTAATTGTTTGGCGAAAGACCACAAGGACTATCTCAAGTAAAACTCATAAATTTTGTGGGAAAATTTGAGATATTCCCAGGGGGTATCTTACAGTGGTATCAGAGCATGGTCTTGTACAACTGTGTGGCTTAAAGGGCAGATTATAACAGGAAAAGAAAAATTCTTCCAAGTCAAGAAGAACTGTTTGCTCAAAAATTTGAAGATTATGACAAAACTTTTGCGAAGATCATAGAGCACATGGAAACGTGTTAGAAAATCAGAAAGATGGAAATATTTTCTTTATAGATAATTACTTGTGATTCTTTTATCTTTTAATTCATCAAGCAATTATCAAAACAATAGCACAAGGACACCAGATGTAGGTGGACAGCTAGGGAAAATCCCCTATCTAGGGGAAAACCCAACCAACAATTCTTCTTTCAATAGTTTCATGAGATAATCCAAGAGTCTTGACCTAGATAAAGACTTCCTCCACACCAAGTCAGAGCTCACTTCCTTCTTGCAGATGAATACCATTCAATAGCAACTTCGACCTAGCAGCTGCAACTTATAGTAGTGGCTCGACCCAACAACTGGCAACAACAACAGCAACAACAATTTCGACTAGACAAAGAAGAAACTTCGATCTCCCTAGATACTCCACTTGAGTGAGAGATATATGGCCCAAAATTTCGATCTTGATGTCTTCTTTCTTCCCTCCAAACTTTACACCCTTTTCTAGCCCTTTTCCAGCACTTTTCCAACTTCGCACTTCCCAACTTCTTGCTTTTGGATATTGAACTTATGAGAGAGAGAGTGAATGCTCCAAATGAATTTGAACTGCTTTGTATATATAGCCTTCCAGTGAGGTCGAATTGTCCTTCTTGAAGCCGACTTGATCTCTTTTAGGCCTACCTGGTGTGGGGGGGACAAATAGCATATTTGACTCAATATTAATTCTTTTTACATGATTCAAAAGCCCAAGAAGGGTCTCTTTAAATGGAAAATGACTCAAATGACTCAAAATAAATCCTAGAAGTCCTCAATTAAGACTTTGACCTAAAACATGATGACCCAAGGATGAAACCCAACTTAATGTTAAATTTTCTTAGGGCGACATTGTTCTTTGCTATGATAGTTGCATTTCATCATTAATACATTAAATTCACCCCATATCATCATTCATTATTCAGATCTACACCATTATACATCAACATATGCAATTACAAAGAAAGAAACAACATCACCAACATCATCAATGTAGCGGAACATAAAAGGAACAGTAGAAGAAAAACATGCACACACATAGAGACACCAGGATTGGTCCAACACCAATGCAAAACCCACTGTGAGGAAAACCCTTGCAAATCTTCTTCTTCTTAGATCGTCATCAAATGATGCAGCAAAGGAGAGTACAATGATCAATAACTTTATCTATGCAACAAAAGAATAATGATATCCATGAAACAAATCTAATCATGCTAGGAATGAGAATCCTCATATTAATAGTTGTAATGTGCTATCATAAACTGATGTCAATTGCTATATACTGTTTTCACTGTGCTGAACACTACTAAGCATTGCTGTTACTGTCAATGAGCCAATACATATGTTTGCAGCGAAAACTAACAAATCAGATCTACAAATCTACAGATCTGTATAACAATAGAGAGAAATTCAGATCTACGAGATCACTAAAGTCAACTGAAGCCAAGATGTCAAACCCTAGATCTGAACTCTGGTCGCTTTCATCAAAATTGTTTGTGTGCGATCAAAACTCCCTGGTCGCTCTCTCGGTCATTGAATGCGGGCGACTGTCACTGCACGGTCACTCTCAAGAAGTCTTTATGCGTGCGACTGTGGCGCAATACACTTAAAACCCAAAGTCGCTCCCTTACTGTTGTTGTGCGAGTGATCGAGATGCCCTTGTCGCTCTCAGGATCACTTTGTGTGAGCGGCTGGGGACCGATACCTATAGGTCTGCCTCTGAAGCCATAATCGCTCCCATAAGCCTCTGTGCCAGCGACTATGGGTCTTTGGTCTCTCTCATAGGCTTGTGTGTCAGCGTCCAGGGATCAGAATTCCTTGTTCTGTGCCAACGACTGAGATCTAGAAGACCCCAACCTAGAGCGAACCTTTCACCTGTGATTTCAGACCCTTGAGCAAACTCCTTCCGTCGAACTTGTGCGAACCAAGACAAAAGAGAAGAGAATATGTGTCCAAATGATCTTGAGGTCTATTCTATTTATAGGTTTTCCTGAGGGTCCACTTGGGGTTAAGGCTGACCCAAGTAGTTACTCATGTGGTTAGGGTTGACCCATTTCATATTACATGTATGAATAAAATATTTCATAACTCAACTTTCGCTTGACCAAATTGGGTGATCTTTAGGTCGATTTTGGTCATCTCAAAAATAAGAATCTAATGCAATCATTATCTTGGTCATTTGAGTTGTCCAAGGTGGAATTTGACCGCAGTTGCAAAAATTAACACTCCCTCTCAACTAGGGAGAATTCCACCTCCCAATATCTGTCCATGAAACAATATGCCACTATGGAATCTTCAACTGTCATCACGTATCATAATGGTTCATATCTGTCATGTAGTCACCGTACCATGTCTATCTCAAGTGCCTCATCATCACAAATCATCATTGTACATCTCGATCTATCCTTTGCTTATTCCTGCTTATCTATTGATTGTTCCTGCTCATATGCTGAACATTCTCGGATCTAGAAGAAGAAGAATTTGACACCGGAGGGGAGCTCAACTACCACCCTCTATCCATTAGGTTGCTATCTGGAATCTCTGCAAGCGGGCTACTACCCGGATCATCATCAGAGAGCATATCATTAGGGAGCGCATCTCAACCTGAAATCACAACAGGGAGCAATAGCTTCCACCCATACTGAGCAATAGGATAACTCATCGCACAGGGGAGTACACCCTTGACCCTGGAATTTCAATGAGGAGCTTTACCGTCAATCCGAAATCCTATTGCCTACTTATCTTCCCAACAATAACTCTCAGTAGTCATGTGGTAGGACACTTGCATCATAATCGCCTTGGGTTGTACACCCTAAGCACACCCTCAACTCGTTGGCCAGACGAGGAGTAATATTCCCAACAAGCCTTGCTTGTGAGTATGATGCCAACTGGGTATACTCTGCAAAGACTAGACATGGGAGTAAAACCCTCAACCCTATGGGTAACAGATAGGGGCAACACCCTATTGTCTAGAGTTCCCTCAACCCTAGGAGCTCTTATCTCTCAATTCCTCACCCTGGAAGCTCAAACAGGGGGGGAAGAGTTGGTTTAGTGTCCTTGATCAGCGCTGCTCTCATTATACTCAAATTTGGAATCTGCTTGTCTTAATAGCAACTGTTTCCCTGTTCATGCAGAACATCAAATCAGATATCATGTCAGATCATAAATAAACATATAAATCACAAAAGGATACCATAATAATCCTCCATCTCAAGGTGGTGCCAATCACAAACCTAAGCTTGTTTCGAACAACTGCACTGTCTCAATATATGAGTGTATCTCGGTCCCAACTATATATATGGGATTCTCAGTCATCGTGACATATAACCATGTCATATCCAGATCAAGCTCAAACAACTCTCTAAGGAGCTTTTGTACCCTGCCTCACAGCTAGCCATGCTAGCAACATCATGATGAACCTTGGTCATGCTATGGACCTCTCATCCAAGATATCATGGCAGATTTTATACTAAAGCAACATCCAAATGTGCTTATCAACAACAACCTCAAATATCAACAATACATCTATGCAGACACATATCATAGGAGAAACATCTCATTCTCAAAATAGAACACCTCATGCAGATATTTCAAAGCATTCTCGATGGCAACTCTATGTGAGTGAAGCAGCTCAATCATGGATTTATTTAGGTTCTATGCACATCATATATATACGAATGTTCAAGACGGAACATCAATGCTTCAAATAACTGTCAGACGCCATGTCAAGTTCAACAATATCTTTGAACTTCAAATTAGAGTATCCAAGGATTTTCATTTTCATTATTCAAAAACATTTTCCAATGGCTTTGCAATATGGAATTTCTTTCCCAAATTCTAGAAATCGATTCATCATGCCATGATACATCATTTCAGGCTTCAAAAGCCATCTCCCTCTAATTTAGATCATCAGAGGCTCATCACTTGTCACAAGTAGATCATCAGGATATAAAACCAAAACCATAATCAATATCAAAGCCATACCTTGGAACTCATCATCTTGACTTCATCAGATAATTGTCAAATCTAGACATATCTGGATTGCAATGCTCTAAGCATAATTCCTTGCTAAACCAACATAATCATCCTTACATAACTCAATGTTGTACCATCAATCACAAAGTCAACTCATCAGAGTTTATAAGCCAAATCACGACCATTATCAAAGTCATCATTATCATAGTATTAATGCTTTCACCGAGGAGACAGGTGGAGCTTATATCAAATCATGACTTCATTATGCCAACAAGTTGTCATCAGCCATGCATTATCAATCCAAACTTGATTAAGTCATTCTCATAATCATAATACCAGTCATTTTTGTCAGTGGGTGCAAATGCATACATCAAGGATTAGTCATGCAAGTTCCACTTTCATGCTAAATCACAACTGTCATTATTTCAACAAATGTGCTAAGAATAAGGAGGCCAATATGCCCACATAGTATTGATATCAGGGCAAATCAACAATCGTCAAATCAGATCACTAGACATCAGGTCAAGTCTCAATTGCTATCAAAGAGAGATCTATAGTCAAAGCACATCTCAATCATCAATTCAAGGTTATTGTCAAGCATCATGACAAACACTTTTCATATATACCAGTAATCCCAAATCATGCCAACCTCTTGTAGCACAAACATAGTGACATATCTATATGTATGTCTCGGTCACTTGCAAACACAAGTTCAGTCTACATGTTCATGTTATGGCAAACATTCAACCTTCTCCTGCTAGCAGATCTCGCTGTTATCTGCAATACATCTGTAGTACTGACATCTTCCAGGTGACCATCTGATTTCAGGCACAATACTTCATTATATGATCAACAATTTAACTCAACAACTTTAGAAATTAGTTAACAGTGGCAGAATATGTCAGGGACATCATGATTCAGAGTTCAAACATCTTTAGAAAGCTTTAGATGATGGTCAACAACAGTCAAACCTTTGGCCTCTCCCTTCAGGTTAGCATGAGAGCGACTTTAGCTGCCTGGATGTTGTCTAGGCCTTATCATGTGTGCGTCCAGGGACGAGATCTCCTAGATCTGTGACTGCGTCCGGAGCAGAAACCCTAATTTCTGTGCAGGCTTTAGATCTAAGACTTTGCTGTAGATGAAGACTGTCAGATGCACATAAATCATACTTCAGCAACATAGAATACAAATAGTAATAAGGGTAAGAATCTTGAGAAGAGATTCTCCCTCTGACTTGGGCTCTACATCATTCATCTTCATTCATGTAAGCAACATATCTCTACTAGAGTCATGCAACAACAGATCTGTTAGATCATAAACATATGGCTATCAACATCATATGAACACAATAACATTTTCTGTCAAGTCACTCCATCAAGTTATTGCATCTAGTTTAATCATATGCCATCAAGACAAGACCATAAGCAGTAAAAGGTCTAGAAATCAATCTTACACTTATACATCTCACATCAAGGTTATCATGCTCTTCATGACCAATGAGATCAAATTAGGTCATTCAATAAAGCTTTATCAAAACAAATCACTCTTTCCATATGATTTCATCATGCTTACGCAAACATTACCAACAAACTCATGTATAGGAGTCAATGAACTATCCTTCTATATGAATTGACAAGTATCAAGAGTATCATTTTCTAGAGCCAAGGTGCTAGCCTTCTTTATAGGATCAAGATATCCAACAGATAGATCATAGCTGTTAGCAAAACATTAGGTGTATCAATGTATCAACATTAGATAGCCTCATAGAATTCAACACTAGGAGTAACATTTCATTATAGGAGACATAGATCCAAGTCACTTTCATATACATGTATGAGTCATTAAAGAAAGAGACATTCTCATCATACCTTAGGGATTACCAAGCCAATAGCTTAAACATACCATGCATACCTTGTGGTAATCCCTGTGCACCTTTTCATTAGACATACACTGCTTGAAGCACTTTGTAATTTTTTCATCAAGTACCTCTTTGTCTCTTTCCAAATCTACATCTCAAAATGATCCTCAAGAAGGTTCTACGCATCTCATCTCATAAAGGGGGTTAGAAACATCCATATACGCAAATACATATGCAGGAAGTAATAAACATAATCATCAGATCTGTAAGTCTAACAAGTAAAAAACATCATCAGTAAATAAATACTTATCTTCAATGAGAGGTGATCCTCTCCTTCTTTAACCAATCTTCAAGAGCCATCAGTGTCCATGGTCCATATACAAATGTTGCCTTAGGGCTTCATCAAATCTCCCACAAGTGCTTGAGCATCTTCACATAGACCATGCTAGAGATTCACACATTAAATCTCAAGTCTTTGCCATAAATCAGGGTTTTCTCTCCAACCTTAACCTCATATAATCCATCAAACCCTAATCATCAAGATGCCTAGGGTTTTCTTCAAACCCTAGAATTCTTTTAGGTCTCCACCATCCTCTTCTTGCTTCCATCAAAGGTGTCATTGTCGAGGTGATCTTCATGACTTTTCTTCAGCCCAACTCTGATTCCATGTTAAATTTTCTTAAGGCAACATTGTTCTTTGTTATGATAGTTGCATTTCATTATCAATACATTAAGTTCACCCCATATCATCATTGCATTATTCAGATCTACACCATTATACATCAGCATACACAATTACATAGAAAGAAACAACATCACCAACATCATCAATGCAACAGAACATAAAAGGAACAGTAGAAGAAAAGCATGCACACACATTGAGAGACCAGGATTGGTCCAAGACCAAGGCAAAACCC
Source organism: Pinus taeda (assembly GCA_000404065.3). Classification (NCBI taxonomy): domain Eukaryota; kingdom Viridiplantae; phylum Streptophyta; class Pinopsida; order Pinales; family Pinaceae; genus Pinus; species Pinus taeda. The sequence continues at coordinate 80,958 of APFE030319372.1, forward strand.
ACTATGGGGAAAGCCTTGCAAATCTTCTTCTTCTTAGATTGTCATCAAATGATGCAGCAAAAGAGAGTACAATGATCCATAACTTTATCTATGCAGCAAAACAATAATGATATCCATGAAACAGATCTAATCATGCTAGGAATGAGAATCCTCATACTGATGGCTGTAATGTGTTGTCATAAACTGATGTCAAATGTTGTATACTATTGTCACTGTGCCGAACACTGCTGAGCATTGTTGTCACTGTCAATGAACTCAATACATATGTTTGTAGCAAAAAATAACAAATCAGATCTACAGATTTGTATAACAGTAGAGAGAAACTCAGATCTACCAGATCATTGAAGTCAATTGAAGCCAAGATGTCAAACCCTAGATTTGAACTCTGGTTGCTCTCATCAAAACTGTTTGTGTGCAACCGAAACTCCTTGGTTGCTCTCTCAGTCACTGTAAGTGGGCGACTATGACTGCACAGTCGCTCTTAAAACCCAGAGTCGCTCCCTTATTGTTGCTGTGTGAGCGACCAAGATTTCCTGGTCGCTTTCAGGATCACTCTGTGCGAGCGACCGGGGACTGATACCTCCAAATTTGTCTCTGAAGCCATAGTCGCTCCCGTAAGCCACTGTGCCAACAACTATGGACTGATACCTCTAGATTTGTCTCTGAAGCCATAGTTGCTCCCATAAGCCTCTGTGCCAACAAATATGGGTCTTTGGTCCCTCTCATAGGCTTGTGTGCCAGCGTCCAGGGACCAGAATGCCCTGTTCTATGCCAACGACTGAGATCCAAAAGACCCCAACCTAGAGCGAACCTTTCACCTATGATTTTGGACCCTTGAGCGAACTCCTTCCATCGAACCTGTGTGAACCAAGACAAAAGAGAAGAGAATATGTGTCCAAATGATCTTGAGGTCTCTTCTATTTATAGGTTTTCCTGAGGGTCCACTTGGTGTTAAGGCTGACCGAAGCAGTTACTCATGTGGTTAGGGCCGATCCATTCCATAATACATGTATGAATAAAATAATTCATAACTCAACTTTTGCTTGACCAAATTGGGTGATCTTTAGGTCGATTTTGGTCCTCTCGAAAAGATGAATCTAATGCAATTATTATCTTGGTCATTTGAGCTGTACAAGGTGGAATTTGACCGCAGTTGCAAAAATTAACAGTATGAGAGCATGGTCTTGTACAACTGTGTGGCTTAAAGGGCAAATTATAACAAGAAAAATCCTTCCAAGTCAAGAAAAATTGTTTTCTAAAAAATTTGAAGATTATGACAAAACCTTTGCGAAGATGATAGAGCACATGGAAGCATGTGTTAGAAAATCAGAAAGGCAAATTTTTTTTCTTATATAGATACTTACTTGTGATTCTTTTATCTTAATGTTCTTTTTTTTATCTTTTAGTTCATCAAGCAATTATCAAAACAATGGCACGAGGACACCAGATGTAGGCGGACAACTAGGGCAAAACCCCTATCTAGGGGAAACCCTAGTCAACAACTTTTCCTTCAATAGTTTCACGAGATAATCTGAGACTCTTGACATAGACAAAGACTTCCTCTACATCAAGTCAACTCTCACTTCCTCCTTGCAGATGAATACCCTTCAATAGCAACTTTGACCTAGCAGCTGCAACTTGTAGTAGCAGCGTCAACCTAGCAACTGGCAAGAATAGCAGCAACAACAACTTCGACTAGACAAAGAAAAAACTTCGATCTCCCTAGGTACTCCACTTGAGTGAGAGATAAATGGCCCAAAATTTCGATCTTGATGTCTTCTTTCTTCCTATTGTCTCTCCCAGAGACAACCTTGGATTGCTTACAAGACCAATCCCTGGGCACATCTGAATTTTATGTATCTCATATGATCCTCAAGAAACCGAAGGCATCATATGCATCTTCTACACATAGTAATTACAAATATACAAATATACACATAACAACATGGGTTGGTTCCTTCATCCAAGGATATAAGCCATGTATTTCTGGTATCATTTCACATATACAACTCACAAGAATAAGGCAAAAACAAGTGGAGGTCGAGTAATCAAGGACTTACTGTTTAATCAGATTTTGCAGAATAATGAAAGAAGAGAAAGAGAATAATAACTCATTACATAGAGCTTGAAACATCGAGAGTTCTATACTTATCTGAGCTAAAGATAGACAGGTGGATGTAAGAAGAGTGAATGCTATGATTTCAGGAAGCGCACATTTAAAGATATGATCTCAGACTTGCATACAGGCATATGTATTAACTAGTTAACACCGATAAATCTGTAAGAATATAAGAGATATTTCTGGCAGCTATAATTGCTTGAAATCAGAGAGGAAGTGCGAACATAATGGAAGTTTAACAAAGAAACAACATACTGTAATACTCGAACATGGGAATCACCACTGTTTCATTCATATTAAGAAAGATGTAGATCTGGAATCCATACAACTTCAGAAGTACATACAATTATTTCCTAGAATTTAAAACCTCTCTTCAATGTTTCTTCCTTCCTTTTATAATGAGAGGGAGGGTAAGAAAATCAGTTACAAATATATCTTTAGGTGGAAATTTACAACTGTCTGTATGAATGGTTGTCTTAGCGTAAATTCTCTAACTATTACAACAGGGAGATTCCTTTCTTGAAAGAAAAATAGAATAACAATACAATGATCAAAACAACAAAACATAATTAATCCATTGCCACTGAAATGATGGTTTCTGGAAATATCTTCATGCCACTCTTCTTTGCTAGCCTTTGGTCCTGGCGTGTTCTTGCTAAGTCATGGTTAATCCTCTCTCGGTCGGTCCCGGGTCACTCTCAGTCTTTAATAGCCTCAAACAGCTGCCAACTCATACACACTTTTAACTTTCTGTTAGATAATATCGGTGCCTTGAAAAGTCTGGTGTCGCGTTCCATGGAGTACCTAGTAGCCTTTCGAATGCTGGCCTTTTAACACAGGAAAACTATGAAATAGGCAAGATCGACTGCCCTTTACGCCCTTGGGAATACAACCCCCTTCCGCTTCTTCTTTTATGTGATCGAGGGATTGAACTAAGCGCTTAGTCCTTTGGGCGCTAAGGCATTCAACTATCGCGTGGGGGCCTTTTCCTTTGTTACTTAAAAAATCTTTAATAACCCCTTACACCGCATCGACCGATATCCCAGATGCGAAAACATTATGAAATTCAGCCTATGGAACATCGCATTTGGGGGGCCCTTTTTCTTATCGCAATCGCAATCCCGCCTCTGGCATTGAATACACTTTCCCTTTTCTGTTAAGTAGTTGTGATCGCCGATATGCGGGATGATGTCATCTTTGCCATGTGTCACCCTGGAAATGGCCCCATAGGACCCTTGAAAGCGTCGCAATAGAGTGACACATGTTCGCCTGCCACGTCAAACCGCCACATCACTGATGAAGTCAACTGCCATGTCAGCTCTGAGGACCAACTAGTGGTCGCCACGTGGCCCCTTGGAGGAGAGAGAAAAAGGCCTGCTCGACCTTGTTTTTTCATGCTTTACCTTTGTATTTGGTTTTCTCAGCCCCCTACGATTTTGCTCTATATCGCAATATCAGTGATTTTCAACCATTTGGAACAACAACCTCTGCCGATTGCTGATTGTCGATGCCATGTGGAGGAGAGAGAAAGGGGAGGTCCGACCCTTGTTTTGTTGGCATTTCCTTTGTTAATAAAATTCGGACCTCCCTCGGCGATTTCACCCTATATTGCAAAATTGGTCCCTGCAAGGTCGCTATCTTGCAAGTTTATTGGGGGAGCAACCTCCCCGTTCCTACAATTGCCGATAATGTGGGACTGCGGGGTTCGGGATACCGCCACGTGGAGGAGAGAGAAAGGGGGTCACGGTCACCCATCCTTGTTTTGTCTGTCTCTCCTGTGTTAAACTGTTTTAGTCCTTCCTTGACGATACAACATTATATCGTAGATTGGCCCCCGCGAGTTCTTGGAGTATGCTGTGATTGCGTGGCTGCGATGATAGCCGATTTGCGGGATTGCGATATCGACCTTTGACACCGATAATCCTTAAGTGTGAGCCCCGGGAATTTGCCGATAGCCGATTGCCGATTGCGATTTGCCCTCCATACTTCGCCATCTTTTGGTTTGCTGGGCTTTTCCAAGGTAGACCTTCAAAATGCTTTATCTTCTGCTCCAAGAGTCCATTTTTGGACTTCCATATACTGTTGGAAAGATTTTTCTGAGCACTTGGCAGTGGAGAGGGTCTGGTTAAGCTCTGATAGCTTGTGGCCTGAAAAATGGCTTTAACTTCACTGCTCTCGGACAACCTTGACCAATTGAAACCCACAAAGCAGGGAGTGACAACATTGGCTCCAACTGGGGGATAGTGCCTTGCTGGCAAGGTGCTTAGGACCTGCAGACCAGTAGCCTTTCCTTCCATTGGGCATGGAGTTATTCTTAAACAACATATAATTATGTGAAAAAGGACTTTTCTGAAAATAATTGAAAAATTAAAATAACAATTTCAACACACACACCGGGTATTTACAATGAGCAAGAGACAAATATCTCTAATTTTGAAAATAAAATGTCCTTGATGACCTGCATTACCTGTCATTCCTCTGATCATTGAAGATGTGCCTGGAATGATTGTTATCATCATCAAGTGATGTGTCCCTGCCAGTCGGACACTCCTCATAATGGCCGAACTTATTTCAACCAAGGCATCTGCCTTTCCTTCCACCCTTAGATCTAGACTTCCCATAGAAGTGATCTTCAAGTAGGCCATCAGAAACTTCCACTGCGCCATTCTAATAGTATTCTTTGCTTCAACTTCACCCTTCGTGAATTAGAAGAGGGCTGAGGAATCCATTGATCCTTTTGTCCTTTCCCAACTGTCTTCAATGATTGCTCTTTCACTCTTGCTTGGGCTTTGCCTTCACCTCAACTCTAAATCCATGTTAAGTTTAGGTATGTTCTATGCTTAAAGCAATTTAATTCAATTTTCACAGTTAGCTCAATATCTTTTCCAGATTAGCAATCGCATCAACATTAAAGTAAACTGTAGATAGAACATAAACATAAATCGCAGAAGACAAGCCAAGACAAGAGGACACAAGATGTGGCGCTAGCCAGGGACAAACCCCAATGTGGGGAACCCTTCGTCAATTCTTCTTATATGTTCTTCAATAGTTCAACAGAGAGAGAGAGGGAGAGATAGTACATTTACAACAGAAGTCAACACTTCGACTTTCTATATCTACATGAGATCAATTGAAGACATGCTGCTTCAACTGATTCTCCAAGGTGACTCCTTCGCCTATCATTGTGCTGCATCTTGTCCACTTGCTGCACCCCACTGTGCTGCACCGTGCTGCACTCATCATCACAGTGCCGGACTTAATGACCATGCTATGCACTTCATGCTGCTACTCTTGTCACTGTGTTGCTCCAATCATTGAGCTGCTCTCATCATGGATTTGCACCCAATGTTGTACTCATCACTGATATGCACTCGCTGCTGCACCATCACTGATCTGTACTCAATGACTGCTATGCTGCACTTCACTGCTGTCTCTAATACCATGCTGCATCCAACTGCTGCATCTAACCAAGTTGTCTAGCATGCTGACCACAGAAGCAGTCACATCAACCTTCAGTCCTTATCCTTGTGCAACCCTTAACACAATATGCTACTGGCTATGGCTTGCGGCCTAGCCCAGCAACAAGCAAGGTTGTCATACAGTACCCAGCTAGTACCCTTGAAAACACTGTCTATCAATCAACCTTATTGCTGCACAGTCATGCCCAGAACGGATCTCAAATATGTCACGCTGTCATCTACAACAATGTGACTTAAACGTTGATTAAATACTTCCTTTCGCTGCGGCATAGGTCCACTTCTTCTTGTTGCGTCATAGGTCTTTGTATGCCGCTGATTAGGGCCTCTTCTATTGCGGCTAAGAGCTACGTATAAGGCCTTTTTTATGAAGACCGAACCTAGTTACACATTTCAACATTTTATACATGGTTTGAGCATTTAAAAAGTATATTCTAGGGGAAGATAATTTATAGCAATTCCAGGTAATTTGAATGCTTTGGCACATATTCCATATACCATGAGATTTTCAATCCACATGAATGTGTGTTCCATTAGTGCTAAGTTATTAACCCATGATTTGCTTTCAGTATGATGCATGTTATTGAAAAAACTTAAATGAAGATGTTGAAAAGCAAAAATATTTACTCTATGTTCTGCATTTATGTTATGCTTTAATTGACTCATTTGCCGTCTTAAGAAAGGATTATAAAGTTTGCTGAAGCATTGCATTATAATATTGTGAGTATGCAGACCCCATCCAGATGAGTGTTCTGGAAGTGATTTGGATGGTGATCTATATTTTATAAGCTGGGACAAGTCCCTAATTCCACCCCAACAGGAACCACCAATGGACTATGTTGCTCCTCCAACAGCCTCGTTAGATCATAATGTTACAATTGAGGTATGGCTGGGTTTCATGTACAGTTGGTGCTCTGATGAGGAATTGTCACTTGTTATTCTCTTAATTGTCTGTTTTTCATCTTGAAATTCACAGATTCTCGCCTATACTATAACTTGATGGTTGATGTTCTTTGATTCTTAGTGGGAAATTTATCAATTTATTTCTAGCCTGGTTGGTTATGCGTTTATAATATATATCGCCTATTTTTTATATGGCTTTAGTTTTATTATGCTTGACATGACTTTTTGTCTTGCATCTGAAATTGCACGACTTCTTGTAGTCAAAGTTACTGTACCCATTCTATATCCATTGTTGCACATGCTTCTGATTGACAACAACATCCGCTCTTATAGCTCTAAAGCTCTTTGGAAGCCCAAATTTGATGAATCCCCAGATTATTTAATTTTGAAAGACTATCTCATGTGCATGTGCTCTTGCACACACGTTTCTGGTAACTTTGCTTTTGGCTGTACATAAATTGGTCCCCACAATGCTGAAAGTTGGCTTGAAGAGGCTTAAACAAGCATCCTTTACAATTCTTCTGCATGAAATGCACAATCTCATTATTTTCTGGCTTCTATGTTCCAGATGTTCCCTGTTCAATTTCCCATACCATTTTTTTGTTTATGTTCAGTTAGTGATATGAGAGTTAGACCACATTTCCAACATTATCTTTCTATCCATAAAATATTTCTACAAATATTATTCTTGAGAACATGGGGAACTAGATTGTTCTCAACCAATAACCGTGTTCATCAGTTGTCTTGTTCTTGTCAGACAAATCATTTATACATCTTATTTTCCATTTTAAAATTCCTCCGTTGGAAATCTTTTATTTTAAACAAAAGACCATTACCTAATGGGTTGGTTTGATTGTAGTATGTTCTTGTCACTTGCCTCTGAATTCTGTAACCAGTTTCTCATTCCGGGATTTGAACAATTGTTTTACCAAAGTATGATGTTCCCATTAGAGGGTCCCCATTTAGCTACTCTGTACCGGGTCTTGAGTTCTTTGTGGCACTAGATTGATTATTGTAGGTTTTCCAAGTTTCAATCAGATTGCATAGCACATTAATAACAGGTCTTTTCTTTGGTTGCATATAACCATCCAAAACAAATCATCGTGTTTTCAATCCTCAAGTGAGGGATGCCAACTTGTTTTATGATGTTATAGTTACCTCACGAGAATATTCAACGATGTTTGGTGTTATAAGACCAATAGATTAGAGTTATACACATTGGCTGTACATGTCCATGGGCAGTTAAAATGCCCAAGGGCTGATAGGAAGGTCTATTCCAGGAGGATTCTGATGCTAACCTATGGGTTCCTACAGGTTTTCGTTTCCTCTTGGTCTGCATCAAAACATCCTCATTATCCCTTTCCTATGGAGAAACCAAAAACAAAATCCTTTTACAATAACATAAAAGAGTTCATTTTCATTTGAAAAATCAGCAATTAGAGCCCCAAGCGGTCCTCATTAAGAAATTTTTGAACTCCATCTGCAATCTGAATGGACTGTTAAATTGTTAAATTTCCATGAAACTCTGCAACTACTTGGATGAATAACTGAAAATAAGGCAGCCAATACTGAAGCCAAATTTACTTTCACCAAGATACAGAGTTTCTTAATTGATAAGCAGCGGAATATAAACATAGAGATAAAAACACAATTGCACAAATTGACATGCTTGTTTACCCAAGAAACCCAAAAGGGGAAAACCTGCCTTCTTTGTTGTGGTATTTTATTGATTGAGCAAATAGATCGATTACAAGGCAGTTTGTCTTCTTGAGAATACACTTGTTCTCCTGCTATACAAACCTGACTCTGCTATGCAATCCTATGACTCTTCTCCTTCTTCCTTGCGCTCTGCCTGGCCCTATTTCCTTGCGCACTAGTCCTCCTATTTCCTAGTGCACAAGGCCTCCTATTCTTTAGGACTCAGCTCCTAAATCCTAGAGTAGAATTGCCTCCTATTTCCTAGCGCAATTCTGCCCTATTATTTAGCACAAGGAAACTCCTAAAAAATGTGCACACTAGCTCCTCAAAGATACACACACCACAAGCAAAGAGATCTCCCACAAACTTGTGCACTCAATGATGAATAAACTTGTGCCTTCATCCTTCCTTTATGGATTCAATCCATGCTAATTTTGGGCCTCGTCCAAATTTAGTACTCAAGTCTTTAACTGGAAAGTTAACCAAGTTGAACTATTTCTCTCTCTCTCCATTCATCACTGGAGTCATAACTCGTCATTACTTCAATCAATGACTGAAGCTCCATCTCGTTTTGAACTCAAACTGCTGCTCGATCCTGTAGTCAAACTGAAGAAGGGTCCACGTAACTTATCCTTCAACACTATGCATGAACTTGTGAAGTTAAGCTCACCATCTCCATGAACTCGCTCCATGGTCAAAGAAGGACAACTCGTGGTCTTTCTGGCTAAGGAATGAGCAAGAGAGGACCTTCCACACTACAATTTTCAACACTTCCTCTTAGCGAGGAAGGGATTCTGTACAACTCCCAACTTGTCTCTGAAATAGATGAAACTGCTTCTTGCCAATGCCTTGGTCAATATATTTGTTGTCTACTTCTTTGTTGGAATGTATGGTAACTTCACTATACCTTTCTAAACACAATCTTTGAGATGATGATACCTGATCTTGGCTTGGAGTGATCATGAAACATTGGATTCTTACAGAGCTTAATGTAACTCTGATTGTCACAATGTATCACAGTAGGCTCCATCCCCTATCTGAAAAGTCCCACAAGCAACTTCCTCATCTAGATAGCTTCGCACGTTGCTAAATTGGAAACCATGTACTCGACCTCTACTGAACTGAGTTCCACTGATCTCTACTTCTTGCTATACCAGGAAACCACTGCTGACCCAATGCTGAAGACACAACCTGAAGTCCTTTTCTGATCTGTGGAGCTCCTTGCCCAATCTACATTTGTGAAGCACTCAAGCCTCGCTCCATCAACTTGTTTGTACCTCAATCCATATTTTGTTGTGCCTTTAAGATACCTCAAAACATGCTTTGCAGCAACCCAATGAACTTTGGTTGGTTCCATCATGAATTGACTCAGCTGGTTTACTGCAAAATAAATATCAGGCCATGTGTTGACCAAATACATCAATGACCCGATGAGTTTCTTGTATAATGTAGCATCTACTTGCTTTGCTCTACTAGCATACACCTTCCTCCATTTCGTGACTAGAGGTATGGCCATGGGCCTGCAATCCTGCATATGAAACCTGCTGAAAATATCTTGCGTGTACTTGGCCTGTCCCAAGAAGATCTCACCATCACCCTCCCAAACCTCCAATCCAAGGAAATAGTGCGTAAGCCCTATATCCTTCATCTCATACTCCCTTGTAAGGTCTGCCTTGCAATCCTAAATCCAACTATCTACTTCTGTCAGTATAAGATCGTCAACATAGAGCACTAGAATGAGCGAAAGCCCTCTAACCAGATGTAGTATAGGTTGGGATCTGCCTCACTCTTAGTGAAGCCCAATCCTCGAAGGTAGCTGTCAATACAAGTGTACCATGCTCTTGGAGCTTGCTTGAGCCCATAAAGAGCTCTCTTCAATGTGCACACATGCATGTCTCTGCTAAACTGCTCAAACCCCTCTGGTTGCTCCATCTCAATCTCCTCCTCAACAACCCTATTGAGGAATGTTGTCTTCACGTACATCTGGTGGATCTTCCACCCCATTTGTGTTGCAAGTGCCAAAATTGTCCTGATGGATGAATACCGTGTTACTGGGGCAAACGTCTCATCATAGTTTATGTCCTCAACCTGTGAGAAGCCCTTGGCCACAAACCTGGCCTTGTACTTCTCCACGCTCCCGTCTGCTTCATGCTTCCCCTTGTACATCCAACGTGAGCCTACTACTGATTTTGCCTTTGGTCGTGGCACAATCTCCCAGACATCGTTCTTCACGATGGCAGAATAATCCTCCACCATGGCATCTTTCCAAACTTGCTGAGAGGTTGCCTCCTCATAACAAGAAGGCTCTATGTCCAACAACTCTATCATCAGTGCCATATACCCGGTGTACCTCTATGGTTGCTTGCTCTGCCTGAACATAGAGCTAGGAGCTTCAACATGCTCATAGGCCTTCTGAATCAACCTGTCAGCCCACTTGGCTCTTTTCCTCCCTGTGCTAGTAGTCATTCGTCCTGGTCTTCCTTCTCCTCATCCTGCTGGTCATCTTGTTGTGCGACCCTCTTGCCACCTAGCTGAGATTCAATATGTGACCCTGGCTGAGGCTCCTCCTTGGGAGCTAGTAGCTCCTCCTCAAGTACTCCTACATGCTCTCGCTCAAAGTACTCCCTTAGAGCTCTTTCCTCCTCAAACCTCACGTCTCGCTTGATATATTCTTCTTGAGTGATGGATTATACACCCTATAAGCCTGAGATGTCTCACTGTACCCCATGAAAATACCCTTTTCAGCTGTGGGCTCCAACTTCTTCCTGTTATCTTTGGACACATGGCAATAAACTTTTGTGCCAAAGATACGAAAGTGTGAAACATCAGGCTTCTTGCTTGTGAAAGTCTCCTCTGGTGTAACTCGTCCAAGCACCCTATGTGAACTCCTGCTTTGCAGAGATACCACAGTGTTGCATGCCTCTACTCACAAGCACATAGTCAATCTGTGATCATGCAACATGGCCTTGGCCACTCCAACTATGCTGCATTTCTTCTTCTCAACCACCCCATTCTGTTGAGGGTTATGGGGTGCTATTAGCTCTCTCCCAATGCCCTCCTTGGCACACTCATCCCTAAAGGCATTGGAGATATATTCCCCAATATTGTCACTCTTCAATGCTTTGATCTTCTTCCCTGTCTGGTTCTCTACCAAGGCCTTAAACTCCATGAACTTGGAGAAGAGCTCCTCCTTCTTCATAAATAAGACCCATGTCTTTCGGGAATAATCATCTATGAAAGTAACATAATACTTGTCTCATAACTGATGGACAAGAGAAGGGCCCACATACATCTAAATGCACTAGCTCCAAAATTCCTTTGGCTCTGTTGTCTCAGCCTTGGTAAGATGACTTGGCATACTTGCCAAGTGTTCACCCCTTGCACACTCCATTCTTGTCAAGACTGTACTATGGTAGCCCTATGGTTATCTGGTGTAGGATCTTCAACGCCTCATTATGCAAGTGTCCCATGGACTTGTGCCAAAGTTTTACATCTCTACTCTGCCCACCTGCTGCCTTGTTGCTCAAGGCTGCGCATTCCTCAACCTGCAACCTGTAGAGATTCTTCATCCCCGCATCTATCTACTTCACTGATGAGAAGCTAGATGCTTGAGGTAAGCCTTACCTTTGTTGAAGATGACATCATAACCCTTGTCCTCTAGGGTTGCCATCGAAACAAGGTTCTTTTTCAGGCCTGGAACATAGAGGACATCTTTGAGATGGAGAGAGCTCCTAGACTCCCTCTCAAAGCTGACAGTACCAACTCCCCTAGTCACGTACTTGCCATTATCTCCTACCTCAATATGAACCTCCATGTCCTTCTCCTCTAGCTAAGCTGAAATACTCCCTGTTCTCGGTCATGTGGAAGGATGCTTCAGAATCAATATACCACGTGTTGTTGCCTACTGAGCTTGCCATGCAAGCTATCAATAAGAAATCTTTCTCGAACAGAGAAGAAAACTCGTCTACCATAGTTGATGCAACCATATGATCCTTATTGGTCCCCTTCTTCTTGTTAGGACACTTTTTAGCATAGTGCTGAAACTCCTAGCAATGGAAGCACTTGATCTTTCTCAGATCCTTCTTCTTCTTCTCACCCTTCTGACTGGTCTCGACCTTTCCTTTGCCCTCTTTGCCTGCTAGGAAAAAGTTGTCCTCATCCTCTGTCTTCGCTGATCTACCATCTCTTGTCCCTCTTTGATTTTCTTCTTGAACGCAGTCACTCCAAAATCATTCCCAACTGGGAAAATTTTCTCTGACACTCACTGCATCCTGGAAACCATACCAAGACTTATGGAGTCCCAAAAGCGCAAGACTCACAAGGTCTTTTTCTGCTACTGTCTTGCCCACACCGCCTAGCTCATCCCAAACTTGAGTGAACTTTGAAAGATATGTGACGATGGGCTCTCCTTTGTTCATCCAGATACATCTTAGCTTCTCCTTGAGAACTAGGTTCCTCACATCACTGGAACACTGATATAGATCTAAGATGGCTTTAAACATCTTATATATTGTCTTCCTCCCATGGAGATGAGAGATAATATGGTCTTTGATCCCCTCTAGGATGATCCTTGTCGCCTTGGTATCATTCTTCTTATGTTGGGCCAACTGTGGGGCATCTTGTGGTGGCACTATAGCCTTCTTTATAAACTCGAGCACCCGATTATTTTCCAACACCACTGATATCCGCTCATTCCATGAGCAGAAGTTAGAAGCTCCCTCTAAATAGTGATCTTCCCTCAATCCTTGGAACACCGTACTTCTTATCCAAAGAATTTATCTTCAAACTCCAGGGCTAGCCTTCTTGACTGATCTGTGCTCTTCAATAACTAATCAACTTGGTGCTGGTCTTTATGCTGATCTCTGCTCTTATACCATGTTAAATTTCCATGAAACTCTGCAATTACTTAGGTGAATAACTGAAAATAAGGAAACAAATACTGAAACCAAATTTACTTTCACCAAGATACAAAGTTTCTTAATGGATAAGCAGGAGAATATAAACACAGAGATAAAAACCCAATCACACAAATTGACACGCTTGTTTACCCAAGAAACCCAAAAGGGAAAACCTGCCTTATTTTTTGTGGTATTTTATTGATTGGGCAAATAGATCAATTACAAGGCAATCTGTTTTCTTGAGAACGCACTTGTTCTCCTACTATACAAGCCTGACTCTGCTTTGCAATCCCCTGATCCTGCTCCTTCTTCCTTACGCTCTGCCTGGTCCTATTTCCTTGCCCACTAGGCCTCCTATTTCCTAGCACGCAGGTACTCCTATTCTTTAGGACTCAACTTGTAAATCCTAGTGCAAAATTGTCTCCTATTTCCTAGCACAATTATGCCCTATTATTTAGCACAAGGAAGCTCTTAAAAAAAGTGTGCACTAGCGCCTCAAAGATATGCACACCACAAGCAAAGAGATCTCTCACAAACTTGTGCACTCAACAATGAATAAACTTTGTGCCTTCGTCCTTCCTTTATAGGTTCGATCCATGCTAATTTTGGGCCTCGTCCAAATTTAGAACTTGGGTCTCTAACTAGCAAGTTAACTGAGTCGAACTAGTTCTCTCTTCTAATTTTCCACTATTTTATGCTAGCACAATCACTTAGCTCAATTCTTTCTTCAATTACAATCACTTTTAAACAAGTTTAATTTTCCAATAACAATGAGCAATTGTAGATAGAATAGTAAATCCAATGTACAAATAGACGACAACCAAGAGCAATAACAAGAGACATAAGATTTGGTCAAAGACCAGGGAAAGGCCCCACAAGGGGGAAAACCCTTTCAAGTTATTCTTCTATTAGATTGTCATCAAATGTTCAACAGAGAGATACAATATTCCAAATCATCAATAAAAGAGTCAAAGTCAATCCTTTGACTATCTAAGAGACCAACCAACCAAAATACAAAAGATGAGCCTTTAAAGTCAAATCTAGTCAACAAGTCAAATTTGCAATTTCTGTCAAAAGTCAACAACAGTCAACAAATGATGCCCTAATTAGTCCACAAGTCAATGGTCAAAATGCCTCCAAAAGAGCTCTGCAATAGTCAAACAACTTGGCCTCCTTTGTTGGTCAAACTTCAGTCAAAACAATCCAAAAAAGACTTGGTTCTAGGAGAGAGAAAACTATAGTCAAACTTGAGATCTCTGTAGTCAAACTTTAGTCAAAAGACCTGCGGCCAAACCAAGTCAAAGTGCCCAGAAAAATTCGATTCCTTCACCAAGAAATTTGGCCTCCAAAAATCAGATTTTTGCAAGTAAAACCAAGTCAAAATAGGTCAACCACTGCCCAAACAAAAGTCAATGCAAAAAATAAGAACTAGCGTTCTTCCCTTCGCATGTGTGAACTCAAACTCCTTTCTTCAGACCTATATGAACCAATCCAGAGATGAGAGAGAATACGTGATGCGTTGATGTGATGTCCAAATGAGGTGACCTTGAAGAGTATTTATATGAGACTTTGGAGACCCAATTATGACTTTAGGTCGACCTGAACTTTTGTGAACGTGTGGGTTTTTTATTAAAAATAATATTCTCCCTTGATTAAATTAAATTCTTCCAAGGGAAAAGAGGGGCTTCTTTGGATGAGGAAGGTTGTCCAAAGGAGGGAATTTGTCCCTGAGCTGCCAAATTAACACTCCCTCTCAGCTAGGAAGAAAATTTTCACTGCATCATGAATCTCATAAGTTTTGTCATCGTGATCACTGAACCAAGTCATATCTCGTCTCTGCTCACCTTTGCTCATCTATGCTCATTTGCTGAATATTCTTGAATCCAAAGAAAAAGAATTATCATCATAGGAGAGCTCCAACTACCACCCTATATCCAAGGACAATAGGCGAGATCCACTTACTGCAAGGGTAAGGATCACACTCTATCCTATTGACTTGTGACAATAGGTGAGATCGACTTAAGGATCACACTCTATCTTATCGTTTAACGACAATAGGCGAGATCGACTTAAGGATCACACTCTGTCCTATTGTCTGCTGATCTTCCCATCTATACCCTCAAGAGTCAAGTGGTAGAACACTTGCACCTCATCTCTTGAGCAAGATACGACTTACCATAAATTGTAAGGATCACACTCCTATCTCAAGTAACCTGAACCCATGTGCCAGATGGGGAGGAACAATCCCAAGAAGCCCAACTTGTGGGTAGGATGCCAACTGGGGTATGCTTTGCCAAGTCCCAGACATGATGGTAGGGGGAGCTACCCACTTGTCATAAATGACAAGGATCACACACACACCCTACAGTGACAATAGGCGAGATCTACTTACCATAGGAGTAAGAATCACACCCTATCCTATTGTCTAGAGTTCCTTCAATCCCAAGAGCTCTCTGGTTCAATTCCTCTACTTGTGAGCTCAAACAGTGGGGAAGAGCATTGTTCAATGTTCTCGATCAACCAGGACCCTTACCCGGGAGGTGTTGAAAATGTAACTAGTTTTGGTCTTTATAATTGTTGTACTCATTTGAATCAATGTTTTAAAAAACGGTCGGCTCGGAACCGACTCGGCCGAGTTGGTCCGAGCTAGGCCTCAAAAACTTGACTCGGCCAAGTAATCGGTTCGACCGGGTTAATACCGAGCCAACCGAGTTGTCTAACAACTCAGCTAGCTCGGTATTAACCCGGCCGGCTCGGCCGAGTCCGTATCAACCTAGTCAGGTTACGTACAACGGCCTAGGCACATAAAAAACAACGATTTTTTTATTTTTTTTTATTAATTGCTTAGTGTGGGGGACTCCAAAGCACTTTAGTTTTTGTTTAATTGGTCTTTGGGGTCCATTCCCCTCTCTCAAACCCTATTTAACCCTATTTAACCCACTCAACCCCTCTCATTCTCTCACAGCCATCTCATGCATTTGAGTGAGAATTTCAGTTAGAGTTTGTGAGGATTTGTTGAGTTTGTTTTTGGAGCAGCAATGAGGAGTCTTGGGCAAGCATTGTAGCTGGAGTGAGGAGCTTCTTGGGCAGCTATTTGGAGCAGCATTGAGGAGTTGGTTTCTTGAGACTTGGAGCAAGCTTGAGGAGGCAGTTTGTGCCTGGAGGTTTTTTTTTTCACTTGTACAAATCTGTTTTTGCTTATTAAATTTTATGTGCAAATCTAAAAATCCTAAAGAGTGTTTCTTGTGAAAGGAATGAACATTGAATCAATGTTTTTTTTTTCATTTTCAGATTGTTTGCTTTCATTTCCAAGTCAAAAAATGGCACCTAGAGTGAAAGATGTTGCTTGGGCATATGTTGAAATGGTTGAAAGTCAAATGCATTGCAAATTTGGCCATAGGAAAATTAAGGAAGGTCCTTGGGGCATTAATAGGATGAAACAACACTTGGCGGGGATTAGAGGCCAAATTACTCCATGTACCTCACTAGAAATTGGGGAGATTAGGAAGGAATTGTTAGCCAACTTTGAGAAGTTTAAAGAAGATAAGACTAGGCAAAAAGAGTTAGAGGTTGAAATTGTGAGGAAGAGGAATATACAAAAAATGATGGCTACCAACCCCCATTTTGATTTTGAGGGTTCTTCCTCTATCCCTTATACGGATGCATCCAACCCCTCTCGATATGTTTGTCCCTCTTTTGAGTCTATTCAAGAAAAGGGAAAGGGTAGAATGAAAAAGGGTGATATGAATATCAAAAGTTATTTCACTCCCTCCTCTCCATCAGATGCACATGGCCTTCAAGCTAGTAGAAGTCAAATGCAGCGCACTTTAGATGACCATTGGAAGAAAGAATTGAGGGAGACTGCTTGTGATTACATAGCTAGATGATGGTATGATGCTAATATCCCCTTTAATGCTTCCCGTTCACCATATTCTGAGCCTATGTTTGATGCCATACATGCTGCTGGAAAAGGCTTCAAAGGCCCTACTATGCATGAGCTAAGGGGGTATCGTTTGCAGAAAGAAATTTTATCCATTAATGACTATTTGAAAGATTTCAAGGACTCATGGGCAAGAACAGGATGTACCATCATGTCAGATGGATGGACTGATCAAAGAAACCATACCATCATAAACTTTCTTGTCTTCTGCCCACAGGGAACCATGTTTTTAAAATCATCTGATAAGGTAAATGATGGTCACTTGTTGTTTCAGCTATTGGATCAGGTTGTTGAGGAGGTGGGGGTGGCTAATGTTGTTCAAATCATCACAGCTAATGCCTCTAACTATGTTCTTGCTGGTAAACTGTTAGGAAAAACACAAGACCATCTTTTGGACCCCATGCGCTGCACATTGCATAGACCTCATGCTTGAGGATATTGGAAAATTAGATTGGGTCAAAAACACTATAGATCATGCCAAAAGCATAACAAAATTTATCTACAATCATACATGGGTTTTGAGCCTCATGAGGAAACACACTGGGGGCAAGGATATTATTAGGCCTGCCATCACTAGATTTTCTACACATTTTTTGACATTGCAATCTATGCTTCCCAACATAGAAACAATTGCAAAAGATGTTGTTCCATGGTGATGAATGGAATCAAACAATTGGTCTAACAAACCGGAAAGGCAAGAATGACAAAGGAAAAGTCTATGAGAAACTTTTTTGGAGAAAGGCGGAGCAGAGATATGTGAAGCCTTTGTTGAGCACTAGTTAAGCGTGGTGCGGTGTGGATGGGGGAAAGGTTGGGCTATGGGCTTCATTTATGAGGCTATGGATCAAGAAAAGGAGCAAATAAAGACGGTATACAAGGATAGAGTGGCAAAGTATGGGCCCATTTGGGCAATCATTGATGAAAGATGGAACAATCAACTCCATCGCTCTATACATGCAGTTGGGTATTTTTTGAACCCACGGTATCATTATAAAGCTAAGGAGTCAGGAGCTTTGAGGGGGGAGGTCAAAGATGGACTGATTGATTGCATTGATCGCATGATCCCATTGGAGTCTGATTAGCTGGAGATACACCGACAGGTCACAACCTTCAGCGATGCATCAGGTACCTTTGGGAAGAACCTAGCAAAGATTGCAAGAGAAGCAGATGAGCCAGGTAAACAAAAATTTCAATTTTCAAATTCTTTATAGTTTTACTTTTTTTTTTTAAAGTTTGTTAAATCGTTTATAATTTGAAAGTTAGATATAATTTGTAATTTTGTTGAGCTAACTCATTACACCTATGTTTTTTGCAGCATAATGGTGGGAGGCCTTTGGTGGCAATTGTCCTGAATTGCAAAGGTTTGCAATTCGTATTTTGAGTCAAACTTGTAGTGCATCTGGGTGTGAGCGCAATTGGTCTGTCTTTGAGTAGATTCACACAAAGAAGAGAAACCGTTTGGATCAAAAACGGTTAAATGATCTAGCTTATGTCCAATACAACCTTCGGCTCAGACGAAACCATTTGCTGAACAAAAGACCTGACTCAGATCCCATTGTGTTGGAAGACATTAATCCAACATCAGATTGGGTAGTGGAGAGTCGTCCAGCAGAGTTTGATCCTGATGAGGATCTTGATTTAGATTTAGATATCGAGACACCAATTGAACTTGAACATGCTGTTCAACTTCAGCCTGTTCAGTTGAATGCAGATTCCAATCCACCAGCCTCAGTCTCACAGCCAGCAAGGACTCCAGTTGTAGGTGCTTCCTCTGCTCAACCACGACAGAAGCGCAACCACATATCTACTCTATCTCAGCTTGAATCTGCTGCAGTTGCACAGCCTGCTAGTGGTACCAGTTCTACAGTTGCAGTTGGAGATGATGATGATGAGGAGGAGCCATGGGGCCCCCTGTCTGACTCTGATGATGATGATCCAGAGATTGATCGACATGATCTTGGCTCCTTTGGCAGTAGCTACTAGCCAGTAGTACTAGTACTGGAGTTTGGTCACCATCACAGTTTACTTTTGTTGTAGAGGCCATTTCTAGCCTCCTTGGTTATGTGTTTTTTGTTTTGAGTCTTTGATCATGTATGACAGTTGACTATGTATTGCCATTAGGTACCATTTTGATATAATGGATTGGTTCATGAGCCTGCTTTGATCATATGTTGTCTTCCATCTATATTATAATTTTGTGTGTTTGGAAACATGAATGAAAATCTTTAAAATTATGTTTAAAATCTTCAAAATGAAGTTTTTTTTATCAAAAAACTAAATATTTAATGTATTTTTTACAACGACCAAGTCATTGAAAACGAGTCGACTGAGTCATTACCGTTTTGGAGTCGGAGTCGGAGTCATTGCTCGGCCGAGTCGGAGTCGGAGTCGGAGTCTTAAAACATTGCTTTGGACCCTGCAAGTAAGAAGTCTCTTTGAAGACCATATAAAACATAGATGAGGATTGGCTTGCATGTGTTTTTACCTTTTAGGACATTTTTAGTGTCCATTGTTCAGTCTGAGTCAGTAGTCTTGGATTAAGGGTGTTCTCACCAACATTGTAGAAATCCCTTATAGATTCAAACTACTAATTGTAATTTATTAAAACAATAGACTTGAATCTACTCTATCAATTGTGGAAACAATTAAAGATCACAAAATCATGAAGAATTGAAGAGAAATAATTCAATCAATAAAGTACACAATGATTTCCTGGGGAAAGCTACAGGTAAAAATCCTTGCTATCTATATATTGCATTAGTAAGAAAATATGAAAATATTAGAATGATTTTCTCAAGCCTGACCAACCTCTACACTATTTCTATCTATCTCATTGCTTCATAGACAAGTCTTGGACAATACTTGACAAATTTTCTGCTTTCCCAAGTCCTTATTCACTTGCACTATTTCCTAGGAAATTAGCCCCTAGTAATTAGGGAAATTCCTCATCCACAAATACATAATACATCATCGCCCTTTCTTTGACTACATGCACCACCAATACATTTTCGATGACTATACAACTTATAATACACTTCCCTTGAACTCAAATCTCAATTGGTTAACTCACATTTCTCTCATGCATGAGTTAATTATGGTTGATTTATCCGTTAACCAGATGAACACTGAAGCCGCACTCAACTGCTAGACCTCCTACTAGTTCCTCCAACATTTGGAACTAGATTAACTAACATTAACTCAGTTAAACTGAATTAATTATTTACAACTGAAAATAAACTCAACCAAGGCTCCTATAAAGTAGGATCCACTCTACATGACTGAAGTTAGACCCTCAACTTGAATTAACTGATTTAGCTAAGTGAAATTAACTTATTTAACTCTTACAAGTTGTCTTGTCATGTGGAATTACAATTTTTCTCCTAATTTAATTCAAGGGAGAATTAAATCATGATTTTATTGTTTCTTTTTTAACACTCCATATGAACAAGAAAGGGATTATCAGATACCCCAATCATGTCTATGTGGAACTCAAATTTTCCTCTTGACAATGCCTTTGTCAAGATGTCTACATCATGTTCCTATGAAGAAATGTACTCCATAAACATGATTCTCCCTTGCAAAAAATCTCATAGATGGTGATATGGTGTCTAGGTAAATCCTCTCTACTGACAAAGACGATCCCTCTAGCCCAATGAGTGTGACTAGCAACCTATGTGACAATCTACAAGCCACTTTCCTAAATTACAATTGAAATGAGAGAAGAGGAAGGCGACCTACCTCGTTCTGATGCTATGATGTACTCCCTTGTTGAAGATCTTTCTTACTTTACCCTCAAGCTCAACTCTACTACTCACAACATTTGAATACCTCCGCAAGAGATCCAAGACACGACAAAGCATACAAATTCACTAAGCATAATCAAAATTAATCCACTTAACAGATCAAGGATCATTAAGACAAATGATGCATTAACACAATAATTTATGGAATGTGAATCAATAGTTGTATATATTAATTAATAAAAGAGGAATCATACAACCAATCCTTGATGTAAATAAGCCCTCCTTGAGTGAATTTCCTAGTCCAAGCTCAAGCTCTCCAAGCACTCCTTCTCCAAGCCAAATGAGTATCATGTAGGCATTATCTTAGCATAAGGGTGTAAATGATCAAAGACAAACCATTTGGGAATGGGAGAGGTTGAAAATACAGGTAGGGAGAGGGGTTTAGGATCTCTCCAGAGATATGGGAAGGTCCTCATCTCAAGAAGGAAACTCATAGTTATAAGATAGAAGGGAAATATTGGGAAAATTGACCACATCTTCAACGAAAAACCTCTATCTCTTAGTTCTAGTAGCCTCTAGATCATGAAGCTTCTTGTCCTCTTTGGGAAAATTTGTCTTTTAAGGATCAGCATGAATATCCAAGTAAAAAGCGTGCTGGCAGACAAGGCCAGTAGAATGCAACTTGCCATCAGCACTAGTTTCTAGTATCATGGTCGTTCTCATCCTAAAATTAGGTTTTAGAGCTTACTTATTAAGGGAAGGATCAAGGCATGTTTTCATTAAGTCTTTAGAGAGGATCTCGACTAGATATCACGATGGCTACATTGCATAATTTCCAACTTTCAAGCACTCCGGGGTATGGCATAGGGAAGTGAAGGAGGCGTGACAAAAGATGGTTAAGGGGAGGATTTCAACTTTTTAAATGAGGGGAAAAGAGCACAAGTCTACTCATCAGATCCGTGCTAGTCACCCTAGAGCCCAAACGACTCTTGCACTACTAGTGTGAAAACAATTAAGACAATCACACTAGACGCATAGTGGAAAATGGAAAGAGAAATCCTCTCTCTTGATCAAGTTTTTTTGAGATTGTGATCCATAGAAAGGCATCTAATCATTGTTTAAGGGTTGTTTGTAAGAGATTTTGAAACATGGTCTTCAAATGAGAGGAAAGGGGCCATGAGGTAGAAGATCGCCAAGCTTCCTAAAGCATTGAATGTGTCAATACTTTGAGAGACTACAAGTTACTGAAGTTCTTCCAAAGCCTAGGACTTAGAGCTCAAAATGAGTTGTTACACTATTGGATCAGTCTACGGGATGTTGACCAGCAGATCTTCATCATTGGAGATCAAGAAATAGAGCTGGAAGTAGCTGACATATAATTCATCACTAGGTTGTTCAGAAGAGGTTTTGAGAGTCCAACTCTTTGGAGCCCATGCTGGAGGTGAGAGCACCAATACCTTAATCACAAGGCATTTTCTGGGTCTAGAGATAACTACGAGTGGGAAGGTGAAGATAAAAACCATCCAAAATCTTCCCTTGAGGACAATTCTACACACCATGGCCTCTATAGTTGGGGCATAGGTGTTGCATGAAATATAAAAATCACAATTCCAATATGGAGTGGATTGTCTTGCTCCAACAGTGTTCAAATGGTGCGAGGGACTGCTAGTCAACATGAAGAGACAATTGACCAAAGGAAAGTTGGGAAACTTGAAGAAATTTGGCTTTGGATCTATTTTGGTGAATTTATTTTTGGACCGTGTTCCCCTATTTCGATACTAGTGGCTAGAGGTGGAGGATCCACCTCCATAACATCTGAGGCTACTCAGATGGAGTGATATCATACCTTGAGGGAGAGGAGGCCAGCGGATGCATTTCCATCCACTATTCTTTGGTTGGCTATGCTAACAAATGATCGTTGTGGATGACTATGCCTATGCTGGCACAGACTTTGGAGGAAATCCAAATCTGGCTCTACCACTGGGTGCACAGTGGACTGATGCAGGTAAAACTTGTTTTTTGGAATTTTTCAAGTTTTATGATTCTTTTGTTTGAAGTTTATATGAGAGTTTTCTTATGACAATTGTGCATATGTAGGATGGGAAAGGCATATTGACATGTCTCCAATAGCATGATGAGTAGCACGTCAATATTATATGCTCCATATGAGGAAGGAGCGGAGCTTATGGTAGAAATGTAACAAAATTTGGAAGTGATTACTTGAGGGACTCCAAAATATGCGACTATAGATGATGTACCGTTGCAGTACCAGAGGAATACCATAGGAGTGTCTGCAAGACTATGTCTATTATTAGGCAGAGTGATTAGAGCGATCTCAATCTATCATAAGCATCATCTGGGTGAATAGCCTTTTCTAGTTGTGTTTTTTTGCACTATTGTAGGATTTGAAAGCCATGTGTTCCATAACACTTCTTTTTTGAGATTTCGATGAACAAACTTTGACAGACGTGATATATATATATATATATATACATATGCATGTTTCTATTGTCTACTTATGTGTCCATATATCGTGATGATGTTATTAGTTTTTTATAAGTGATGCAAATTCCTATCTAAAACATAATTTTCTAATGCATTTGTTAATGTATTCAAATTTTGTGGAATGTGTTGATATGTGATATAATCAAAATTTATTTCTATTAATCTAACATGTAGATACATACACAATATTTTTCAATTTATTATTGAGTAATGATTATTCAGTTATAGCACAATGAGTTGCAAATCTAACTTGACAACTAAATTTCCAATTCCGAGGGAAACTACTTTTGATAACAGTTCAATAACTAAACTATACTCGACAATATTATTAGTTGTTCACCCCAGGAAAATAGCTTGTAAATTGATCAACTCGCCATCAGGGGCGAAGAGTGCCCAAGATGCAAAGGATAAGTTCTGTACGCTAGGAGAATCACCATCAACAATTTTCAGGAACCTGGAAATGAACATGAAAATCAATAGCCACCCTCAAACAAATAGAAGATATCTCATCAATAAAAAACAACCTGAACATCAGCTATGCTTTTGCAAAAAATACCACTAATGCTAAGAGAGTTGATTATGGCTCATTGAATTTTAGCAAAATGATAACATACCTCAATATTTGAAAATGCATTTATAGACACCTCAGTTAAATCACATCGATTGAGAGTTAATGCATGTAATGGTGGCAGTGGACCTTTGAGTAGTGCAAGAATTTTCTGTAATCCTTAAACATAAATGTCATTCTAGTCTCTAGGGGTTCCTGTGAGTGAATGATTATCCATAGATATATTAAGAATGAAATCTATCATTTTTTTTAATTTAATAGTCAATTATAATAATATAAAGGTTTGTGCATTAGATTTCCTGTAATGATAAAGTGCTCGCTTCAGGAAACTAATCTGAGGGTCAGATATTCACGAGTGGTGATATTCAAGCATATCACAAGTTCAAACAGTTTTTTTCAAGCTAAGACATTAAATATTGTTACAAATATAACTTATCCCTAAAACCATAGTGGTTTTGAAGTTACTTGTCCTTACAATTCTAAGAGCACCCACATGCTCCCTATCCAACTATTGGAAATAATACTGAGAGGGGGGGGGGGGGATGTTATAGACATTTTTGGGCACTTCAACCCCAATCATAAATGTCCATAAACTGAGGGCTCCTAAATCCCTAAAAGTGTTTCTTCACTACCTAAAGGAAGGTCAACTCATTACATGATCTCCCAAAAGTTCTCCACTGAAAACTGCTCATAATTGGTAAAAACTGGACAATACTGAAAGTTCAATGTAGAGGGTGCGATGCATATCACCTTCCCAGTGTACAAGGTGAGACACATACTAATTGGCTCCTCTGTAGGGTGCGATGGTCAGGAATGGACAAATGGCAGGGACAAAAATGCAAGGTGGAAGATCATGGAATCTTCCAGAAGATTCCTCTCTGACACTTGCCTCTCTATTTTCGACCAAGGATGAGTAAGAGATCATCATTCTCCAAGTGGAAGCAGGAACTATTAGAGAGAAGACACTAATCGAGATCCCAAAAGATGACTCACCTCTCTGTAATCATCTATATATGGATCCCTCATCACAGAGATCCGGAGGGTGGAACGTTGTATCTTATAGAGAAGTGTTGTTGATTTTCTGTTGTACATTCATAGTGTTGGGTGATGTAAGCTTTGCTTGAGGTGAAGAAGGGCTTCCTAGCTGGAGGATGATGCAAGGTTAGAGCACATGGTTGTAATCCTCTGGCTACTTTTCATCTTAATAAATTTATTCTTGCTTCCTTCCATATTCTTGTGTACTTGTTTATATATGCATTTATATGGTTAATACACATCCGATCCTGTATTATTTATGAATTTAGATCTTTGTTTCTTCGATAGTAGTATGTTGCTACGATTCCACAGGTTCTTTTGAAGCTTGGCAGACAAAGAAGAAGCAGCAAAGCTCTATCAAGAAAGAGAGGAAATCAAACGCAAGATTCAGGTTGGTCTTCTTGGTTCTCCTCTTATCTATATTCATAAAATAAAACAATAGTAGACTTCGATTGTTTGTTTCTAAGATAGCCACCCATCTTAGTGGGAATAGCAGCATCTGAGTGGACACTATTCCTGGTAACAGGGGGTGAATCAATATTAGCAAATCAATAACTTTTTCATTTCCACAATCAGATTCATATATGCTACTTCAGTTAAGGGAACCTGCTTGTACACACAACTGTGTTTAATGCAACTAGCGTATATCCAGTAAACTTAGGATTCAGCTAATTCATCATATGATGATCCTTAATCAGTACATCAAAACTTCATTAACCATACAAGCAGTAACCAGATGCAGTAAAAATAGAACAAATTATCACACATAAGAAATACTCATGAACACTATGATATAAGGTGGAAACATAATGTGGGACAAAAACCAGTTGCTTCTATTTTCTTTAAGATAAGAAAAACCTGTTTATAATCTTGTACTAGCGCAAACTCATACAAGTATGCAGGAACCCACCTATAGAAGGCTACAACCTTCTCTCATTCTCCAGCTACTACTGGAAGGGATCTACAACCTCCTAGCTCTTGTACTAGTCGATATATTTACTAGTACATAGGTGGTAACCTACAGAAGGCTACAACCTTCTCTTTTCTTCCAGGGACCAGGTTTCATAAATTTTCAGACTGGATCCATCAATAAAAAATCAATCACAACTGCAATACAACGATAAACTATATATGCATCATCAGAATCACCCAACAACTAAATCACTGAAACCTTGTCATCAAAACATAGTCGCCAAAACACAGAGCAGAACCCAGAACTCTACAACAACCACGTGAACCAAAAACAACCTCAAATATCAAATCTCATAATGTATACACTACTTGGCTATGCCCAACCAACATGTATACGCTCTTTCACCAAAGGGAACCAGGGTACATATTTGAAAATAATTACTTATAACTTCGCTGCAATTTACTACTTTAGATATACCCAGATCGTCATATATAAAGGATAAGACATGTGTCACTATTTAGATCTGAACTATTCATGATCATACCATATAATGATAATGTATTTTAGTCTTCATGATCTCGGTCCATCAACCTTCATTTGCCACATAGGTGCATCCTTAGCAAAGCATCACATACCCATAACCTACATACTAAATCTCACACTTCATCAGATATTCATCACTTGCACACCTGCCCGTTGGCCTAATGATCTTCTTCTCCTTATATAGGTTTAAGCCTCTCTCAATACCATGGTCCAAAACCACGTAGGACCAACACCTTGGACCCAATACCTGGGGTCATTACCTCGGACCAAATACCATGGACCAATACCAAAATACCATGGACCGAATACCATAGACCAAAACTTAGTTTTCCAACATATACCTGCCTTTCCTCCTATGAAAGGGAGTGTGTATGATATACATCACTTTGTATATAATGAAGCTACGTGTATATGTGACTTTGTATATAGAGAACCTACGTATACCTTTTCGTATACGTGACTTTATGTATAGTGAGCCTTCATGTATATGCAGCTCGGTATATAGTGAACTTGCGTATACCTTTCTTTCTTCATTCTTGTTGTTTACCTGCTATACTGTGATCTTTAATCTCAGAGAGTTTCCATCAAGGACAACACTTGTGTCATACCTGTATCATAATGCCAACACCTCCCCCTTTCGACTTGATGGCAACAACCACACCAAGTCACTCTCCCCAATTGACATCAAGGGCAAAGGGCGAACTAAGATATTATCTCCCTTGATATACATTCTACTATCCATACTCCCATGAGTACATGCTGAAATATTTGATTGAGCTCCCCCTTTGTACATGCTAAGATGTATCAATTCGTCCATGCTCCCCCTAAGCACATGTCGAGTCTGCAAATATACTTTTCAAAAGAATATCATGACTCTACAACTCAACTAAGTGATTATGACCTTCCGATTACCAATGACTCATACAAAAGTCAATCTCCCAAGTAAATGGGGATACACCACTTTGACTCATCCACCCAACAAAGTGGTGGTATACCAAATGTTTATACATGACTGAAAATAGAAATTATTACATCATCCTTCCCATGTATAGTGGGGGTACAAATTAGGTCTTTGCAAGACCTTTACACCAAATGATATTCATGACTCAAACACCAACAATCTGAACAAGACCATGATAGTCATTAGCAACTATCATACACCATATATGATATGCACGATAAGCATCTGTCACCAACATATAGACCTGTAACTTGAAAATCCATTCTCTTGGCCAACCAACAATAAGTGGCAAGATGTATCATTTAGCCACACAAGAATCATCACCAAAGACTTTAACCATAATGCCAACAATGCATTATTTGAAGCATATGCTCCTCGTGAACCTGTGCCAACCAACATATACCATTACTGAACCATATCAGACATTTTTTCCTGAATTTGTTGTGTTGCTTTTTCTTCAAAGCTCCATATACGCAACTCTGCAACCTTTAACTCCTATATATACATGATTTCTCTTCATAATAGTTGCATATACAAATTGGAATATTGAAGGTTTACACTTCTAGCTTCCCCTGTGCCTATTATGTTTGCTCACTGAGTTATGCCACATCTTTCTGACACTAATAATGTCTTCTTCAATACCTAGGATCGAGTTGATGTATGCTCCTTTTTCTTTGGTGTCCAAATTTTTCTCTTGCATTCCTTTACTTTATGTCGAAACTTTTTACATGCATAACATCTTACATGTTTCATATTCCTTTTATTGAAATCAATAGCTTTCTAACCAAACATATTGCAAGAAAAACAATATCCCTTAAAGTACCTGGAACATGATGATCTTTATGTGTGATGGTCTTGAACCATTCTACTTCTGCATCTGGCTGCAACATGTCCAAGATTATGACATTCATAACATTCAACATTATTCATTGCAGGAAATATTTGTCTATGACTTCCACAATTAGGAGAAAAAGATTTTCTTTGAAGAATTTATTTCCTTGGTTGTTGTTGGGTTTTACCTCTTATCTCCTTGTTGATCATTTCAAGTTTTGCATTAGAGTTCCTCGTCTCACCCTATGAGCTATATTCCCCTTCAATAGTTTCGTAAAAACCAAGACCAGTTTTGATAGCAGGGGATCTTTGATTACTAAGAATATCATCCAAAATCTTAGTACTGTCTTGAAATCATAATAGTTTATCCTTTTCTTCTAATTTACCTTTTAAGATATTTACCTCGACTTAATGTTTTTCTTCCTTTTCCAGATATCAGTTCTTTATGTTTCTTCATATTTTCTTCCTTTTTCCACTTGTTGCCTTAATTCAAGCACTTCATGTTCTTGTTCTTCAAGAGCTTCTTCATTCTCCTTCTTTGATTCTTCAAGATGTTGTTTTAGAGAGAGGATTTTAGATTCAAGTCTCTGGACTGTTATGCTCTGATATTTTACTACATCTTGCAACTACTCCCTTACTCTGGTTACTGTCTTCAGCTGAACTTTTAATTTGGTAACCTCTTCTTTTTTTACGCCATTATTTTCATATGGCATGAGAAGTTTAATTTCTTGATTATCTTCATCGGTATTGGATGAGTCATCGCTATTATCATGACTATAATAACTTCTATTACCTTCTTCAAACATCTTTCCTTTGTTATGAGGGCATCTAGCAGCGTAATGACCAACTCTACCACAAGAAAAACATTTGAAAGGTAGCTTACCTTTGAACCTTCTAGATCCCTGTTGAAGTTTCTTGATAAAATTTACCTCATATTCTTCTTCTAAAATGTATCCTAATTCATTGAGTTTTTCTTTTCCCTTTGTTCATACTTTAAATGCGGCTTCTCTCATATCTGATGGTCCTGCTTTTCTCATTTCATAAGCAGCTAAGATTCCGTGAAGTTGCATCATAGTGATATTCTGTAGATCCTTCTTTTCTTCTATGGCAGACACTTTGGGTTCAAATTTAGCAGACAAGAATTTCAAAACCTTCTCAACTAAGATAGGTTCCTTAATTTCTTCACCCAGGTTCTTTATACAATTGACAATCTCATCTATACATAGGAAGTAATTAGCTATGATTTCATCACTATGCATCTTAAGAGTTTCATACTAAATTCTGAGAGTTTTAATCTTTGCACGTTTTACCTGAGCGTCTCCTTCGTAGATTATAATGATTTTCTCCCATATTTCTTTGGCTGATTCGAGCTGCATGACATTGACAAACTCTGATTTTGACAAACTTGCCAATAAGATAGTATCAACTTTGGAATTGATTTCATATTGCTTTCTACCTGCCGTATCTGTAAGAATTGCTAATGGAAATGTATACTCTCCTTCCATGATTTCCTAAATATCCATTCCAAGTGATTGTAGATAGGTTGTGGTTCTTATCTTCTAGTAAACAAAATTGTTCTCATCGAATATTGGTGGTCTAATGAATCCCTCTCTTTCTTGATTACTCATGATGATGGATCTTCCTTCAAGCAATCAAGCTTCTTCTAAAGGACCTAATCTGATTCCAATTGTTGGAAATAATACTGAGAGGGAGGGTGGGGTGAATCAGTATTATCAAATCAATAAATTTTTTAGTTATATAATCAGATTCATATACGCTGCTTCAGTTAATGGAACCCGCATCTACATGCAACTCTGTTTAATGCAACTAGCCTATATCCAATAAACTTATGATTCAATTAATTCATCATATGTTGATCTTTAATCAATGCATCAGAACTTCATTAACCATAAAAATATTAACCAGATGTAGTTAAAACAAAACAAATCATTACACATAAGAAATACACATGAACACTATGATATAAGGTGGAAACCCAATGCAGGACAAAGTCCACTTGTTGTTGTTTTCTTTAAGATATGAAAAACTTGTTTACAATATTGTAAGTGTGTAGAATCATACCAGTATGCAGGCACCCACCTACAGAAGCCTACAACCTTCTCTCATTCTCCAATTACTATTGGAAGGGAGCTACAACCCCCTAGCTATTGTACTAGCCGATATATTTACTAGTACATAGGAGCCAACCTACTTAAGGCTACAAACTTCTCTTTTCTTCCAGGGACCATGTTTCATAAATTTTCAGACTTGATCCATCAATACAAAATCAATCACCACTGCAATACAACCATCAATTATATTTGCATCATCTAAATCACCCAACAACTGAATCATTGAAACCCTGTCATCAAAACACAGTAACCAAAACATAGAGCAGAACCCAAAACTCTACAACAACCACTAGAACCATCAACAACCTCAAATATCAAATCTCATAATGTATACACTACTTGGCTATGTTGAACCAGTGTGTATATGCCCTTTCACCAAAGGGAACCAGTGTACAGATCTGAAAATAATCACTTATACCTTTGTTGCAATTTACTACTTCAGATATAACCAGATCATCAGACATAAAGGATAAGATATGCGTCAGTATTCAAATTTGAACTATTCATGATCATACCATATAATGATAATGTATTTTAGTCTTCATGATCCCGGTCCATCAACCTTCATTTGCCACATAGGTGCATCCTTAGAAAAGCATCACATACCCATAAGCTGCAAACTAGATCTCACCCTTCATCAGATATTCATCACTTGCACACCTTCCCCTTAGCCTAATGATCTTCTTTTCCTTATATAAGTTTAAGCCTACAGTGAACCTATGCGTATATGCGGCTTGGTATATAGTGAGCCTGCATATACCCTTCTTTCTTCATTCTTGTTGTTTACCTGCTATACTATGATCTTTCATCCGAGAGAGTTGCCATCAAGGATAACACTTGTGTTATACCTGTATCATAATGCCAATAATCTCCCCCTTTGGACTTGATCACAACAACCACACCAATTCACTCTCCCCCTTTGACATCAAGGGTAAAC
The DNA here is from genome assembly GCA_000404065.3 of Pinus taeda. Classification (NCBI taxonomy): domain Eukaryota; kingdom Viridiplantae; phylum Streptophyta; class Pinopsida; order Pinales; family Pinaceae; genus Pinus; species Pinus taeda. The sequence continues at coordinate 112,160 of APFE030319372.1, forward strand.
GGTGGACCAAGATATTCTCTCCCTTGATATACATTATACTTTCCATACTTCCCCTAAGTACATGTTGAAACCTCTGATTGAGCTCCCCCTTTTTACATGCTAAGATGTATCAATCTGTCCATGCTCCCCCTGAGCACATCCCGAGTCTACAAAGATATTTTTCAAACAAATAACATGACTCCTCAACTCATCTAAGTTTGTATGACCTTCCTATCACCAATGACTCATACATTCATCAATCTCCCAACTAAGTGGGGATACACCACTTTGACTCATCCACCCAACCAAGTGGGGGTATATCAAATGTTTATGCATGACTAAAAATAGAAATTATTACATCATCATTCCCATGCATAGTGGGGGTACAAATTAGGTCTTTGCAAGACCTTTACACCAAATTATATTCATGACTCAAATACCAGCAATCTAAACAAGACCATGATAGTCATCAACAACTATCGTACACCATATATGATCTGCACCATAAGCATCTGTCACCAGCATCCAGACCTGTAACCTGTAATACCATTATCTTGGCCAACCAATAATAAGTAGAAAGATGTATCATTTAGCCACATGCATCATCACCAAAGACTTCTAACCATAATTCGAAAAATGCATTATTTGAAGCATATGATCCCCCTGAACCTGTGCCAACCAACATAGACCATGACCGAACCATATCCAACTTTTTTTCCTGAACCTGTTCTGCTGCTTTTTCTTCAGAGTTCCACATACGCAACTCTGCAGCCTTCAACTCATGTATATACATGAATTCTATTCATAATAGTTGCGTATGAAAACTGGAATACTGAAGGTTTACACTTTTAGCTTCCCTTGGGTCTGTTATGTCTACTAACGGAGTTATGCCACATATTTCTGACACTAATTCTGTCTTGTTCAATACCTAGGATTGAGATGATGTATGCTCCTTTTGCTTTGGCGTCTCAATTTTTCTACTGCATTTCTTTACTTTATGTCCAAAATTTTTACATTCATAACATCTTACATGTTTCATATTCATTTTATTATAATCAATAGCTTTGTGACCAACATATTGCAAGAAAAACAATATCCCTTATAGTACCTGGAACATGATGATCTTTCTGTGTGATGGTCTTGAACCATTCTACTTCTGCATCTAGCTACAACATGTCCAAGATTATGACATTCATAACATTCAACATGATTCATCAGAGGAAGTAACCGTCTATCACATCCACAGTTAGGAGAAAAAGATTTTATTTGAATAATTTCTTTCCTTGGTTGTTGTTGGGGTTGACTTCTTATCTCATTGTTGAGCATTTCAGGTTCTTCACTAGTGTTCCTTGCCTCACCTTGTGCACTAGACTCACCTTCAACAGTTTCATAAAAACTAAGACCAGTTTTGATAACAGGGGATCTTTTACTACCAAGAATATCATCCAAAATATTAGTACTGTCTTGAAATCATAACAGTTTATCCTTTTCTTCTAATTTTTCTTTTAAGATATTTACCTCAACCTGATGTTGTTCTTCCTTTTCTAGATATTGCTTCTTTATGTTTCTTTAGCTTTTCTTCCGTTTTCCACTTGTTGCCTAAATTTGAGCACTTCATGTTCTTGTTCTTCAAGAGATTCTTTATTCTTCTTCTTTGATACTTCAAGATTTTCTTTTAGAGAGAGGATCTTAGATTCAAGTCTCTATATTTTTATTCTCTGATCTTTTACTACATCCTGCAACTACTTCCTTACCCCGGTTACTGTCTCCAGCTGAACTTTTAATCTGGTAACTTCTTCTTTTTGTACGTCATTATTTTCATATGCCATGAGAATTTTAATTTCTTGATTATCTTCATCACTATTGGATGAGTCATCACTATTATCATTAGTATAATAAATTCTATTACCTTCTTCAGACATATTTTCTTTGTTATGAGGGCATCTAACAGCATAATGACCAGCTCTACCACAAGAAAAACATTTGAAAGGTAGCTTACCTTTGAACCTTCCAGATCCTCGTTGAAGCTTCTTGACAAAATTTACCTCATATTCTTCTTCTGAAATGTATCGTGATTCATTGAGCTTTTCTTATCCCTTTTTTGATACTTTAAATGTGGCTTCTCTCATATCTGATGATCCTCCTTTTCTAATTTCAAAATTAGTTAAGATTCTGTGAAGTTGTGTCATAGTGATATTCTATAGACCTTGCTTTTGTTCTATGGTAGACACTTTGAGTTCAAATTTAGTAGATAAGTATATCAAAACTTTCTCAACTAAGACAAATTGCTTAATTTCTTCACCCAAATTCTTCATACAATTGACAATCTCATCCATACGTAGGAAGTAATTAGCTATCCCTTCATCACTATGCATCTCAAGAGTGTCATATTGAATTCTAACAATTTGAAGCATAGTAAGTTTTACCTGAGTGTCTCCTTCGTAGCTTAGAATGATTTTGTGCCATATTTCTTTCTTTGATTTGAACTGCATGACCTTGACAAACTCTAATTTTGACAAACTTTCCAATAATATAGTAACAACTTTGGCATTGATTTGATATTGCTTTCTACCTTCCGTATCTGTAGGAATTGCTGATGGAAATGTGTATCCTCCTTCCACGATTTCCCAAATATCCATTCCAGGCGATTGTAGATAGGTTGTGTTTCTTATCTCCTACTAAACAAAATTGCAACCTATGTGTACACACAACTGTGTTTAATGCAACTAGCATATATCTATTAAACTTATGATTCAGTTAACTCATCATATGTTGATCTTTAATCAGTGAATCAAAACTTCATTAACAATACAAACAGTAACCATATGTAGTAAAAATAGAACAAATCATCACACATAAGAAATACACATGAACACTATGATATAAGGTGGAAACCCAATGCGAGACAAAAACCACCTATTGTTGTTTTCTTTAAGATAAGAAAAGCCTATTTCCAATCTTGTATTGGCGTAGACTCATACTAGTACACACGCACCCACCTGCAGAAAGCTACAACCTTCTCTCATTCTCTAGCTACTACTAGAAGGGAGATACAACCCCCTAGCTCTTGTACTAGCCGATATATTTACTAGTATGTAGGTGCCAACCTACAAAAGTCTATGACCTTCTCTTTTCTTCCAGGGACGACGTTTCATATTTTTTTAGTTGGATCCATTAATACAAAATCAATCACCACTACAATATAACCATCAACTATATCTGCATCATCTGAATCACCGAAAAACTGAATCACTAAAAAGTTGTCATCAAAACACAATCACCAAAACACAGAGCAGAACCCAGAACTCTGGAACAACCACTAGAACCAACAACAACCTCAAATATCAAATCTCATAATGTATATGCTACTTGGCTGTGCCGAAGCAGCGTGTATACACCCTTTCACCAAAGTGAACCAGCATACAAATCTAAAAATAATTATTTATACCTTCGATGCAATTTACTACTTCAGATATACCCAAATCATCGGATATAAAGGATAAGACATGTGTCACTATTCAGATCCGAAATATTCATGATCATACCATATAATGATAATGTATTTTAGTCCTCATGATCCCGGTCCATCAACCTTCATTTGCCACATAGGTGCATCCTTAGAAAAGCATCACATACCCATAACCTGCATACTAGATCTCACACTTCATCAGATATTCATCACTTGCACACCTTCCCTTTGGCCTGATGATCTTCTTCTCCTTATATAGGTTTAAGCCTCTCTCTATACCATGGTCTGAAATCACATAGGACCAATACCTTGGATCCAATACCTGGGGTCAATACCTCGAACCAAATACCATGGACCATTACCAAAATACCACAGACCAAAACTTAGTTTTCCAACATGTACACGCATTTCCTTCTTTGAAAGTGCATGTGTACCATATACGCGCCTTTTTATATAGTGAAACTGTGCGTATACACGACTTGGTATATAGTGAACCTATGCATACCTTTTCATAGACGCGACTTTGTATACAGTGAGCCTGCATGTATATGCGTCTTGGTATATAGTGAACTTGCGTATACCTTTCTTTCTTCATTCTTGTTGTTTACCTGCTATACTATGATCTTTCATCTATGAGAGTTGCCATCAAGGACAACACTTGTTCCATACCTGTATCAGAATGCCAATAATCTCCTCCTCTGGACTTGATGGAAACAACCACACCAAGTCACTCTCTCCCTTTGACAACAAAGGGAATGGGAAGACCAAGATATTATCTCCCTTGATATGCATTCTAATGTCCATACTCCTCCTGAGTACATGCTGAAATATCTGATTGAGCTCCCCCTTTGTACATGCTAAGATGTATCAATTTGTACATTCTCCCCCTAAGCACATGCCGAGTCTGCAAAGATATTTTTCAAAAGAATAACATGACTCTACAACTCAACTAAGTAAGTATGACCTTCCTATCACCAATGAATCATACATACATCAATCTCCCAACTAAGTGGGGATACACCACTTTGACTCATCCACCCAACCAAGTGGGGGTATACCAAATGTTTATACATGAGTGAAAATAGGAATTATTACATCATCCTTCCCATGCATTATGGGGGTACAAATTTGGTCTTTGCAAGACCTTTACACCAAATGATATTCATGACTCAAAGACCAACAATCTAAACAAGGCCATGATAGTCATCAACAACTATCATACACCATATATGATCTGCACCATAAGCATCTGTCACCAACATCCAAACCTGTAACGTGAAATACAATTCTCCTAGCCAACCAACAATAAGTAGGAAGATGTATAATTTAGCCACATAAGCACCATTACCAAAGATTTATAACCTTAAGGCCAACAATGCATTATTAGAATCATATTCTCCCCTTGAACCTGTGCCAACCAACATATACCACAACTGAACCATATCAGACTTTTTTTCGTGAGTCTGTTCTACTACTTTTTCTTCAAATCTTCATATACACGACTTTTCATCCTTTAACTCACGTATATATGTGACTTCTCTTCATAATAGTTGCGTATGCAAATTGGAATACTGAAGGTTTACACTTTCAACTTCCCTTTGGTCTGTTATCTCTGCTAACTAAGTTACGCCACATCTTTCTGACACTAATTTTGTCTTCTTCAATACCTGGGATTGAGATGATGTATGCTCCTTTTGCTTTGGTTTCCATATTTTTCTCCTGCATTCCTTTACTTTATGTCCAAACTTGTTACATGCATAACATCTTACATTTTTCATATTCCTTTTATTGCAATAAATAGCTTTGTGACCAAACATATTGCAAGAAAAACAATATCCCTTAAAGTACCTGGAACGTGATGATCTTTCTGTGTGATGGTCTTGAACCATTCTACTTCTGCATCTGGCTGCAACATGTCCAAGATTATGACATTCATAACATTCAACATTATTCATCAGAGGAAAACACCGTCTATCACTTCCACAATTAGGAGAAAAAGATTTTCTTTCCTCGATTGTCATTTGGGTCGACCTCTTATCTCCTTGTTGAGAATTTCAGGTTTTGCATTAGAGTTCCTTGCCTCACCCACTCAGCTACATTCACCTTCAATAGTTTCGTAAAAACAAAGACTAGTTTTGATAGTAGGGGATCTTTAAATACTAAGCATATCATCCAAAATCTTATTATTTTCTTGAAATCGTAACCATTTATCCTTTTCTTCTAATTTACCTTTTAAGATATTTACCTCAACATGATGTTGTTCTTCCTTTTCTAGATATTGCTTCTTTATGTTTCTTCAACTTTTCTTTCTTTTTCCACTTGTTGCCTCAATTCAAGAGTTTCTTCATTCTCCTTCTTTGATTCTTCAAGATCTTCTTTTAGAGAGAGGATCTTAGATTTATGTGTCTGGATTGTTATGCTCTGATATTTTACTACATCCTGCAGTTGCTCCCTTATTGTGGTTACTGTCTCTAGCTGAACTTTTAATCTGGTAACTTCTTCTTTTTGTACGCCATTATTTTCATATGCCATGAGAAGTTTAATTTCTTGATTATCTTCATCATTATTGGATGATTCATCAGTATTATCATGAGTATAATAACTTCTATAACCTTCTTTAGACATCTTTCCTTGGTTATGAGGGCATCTAGTAGCGTAATGACCCACTCTACCACAAGAAAAAAATTTGAAAGGTATCTTACCTTTCAACCTTCCAGATCCCCGTTGAAGCTTCTTGACAAAATTTACCTCATATTTTTCTTCTGAAATGTATCCTGATTCATTGAGTTTTTATTTTCCCTTTATTGATACTTTAAATGTGACTTCTCTCATATATGATTTCCTCCTTTTCTCATTTCAAAAGCAATTAAGATTCCGTGAAGCTGTGTCATAGTGATATTTTGTAGATCCAACTTTTCTTCTATGGCAGACACTTTGGGTTCAAATTTAGCAGACAAAGATCTCAAAACTTTCTCAACTAAGACAACTTCCTTAATTTATTCACAAAGATTATTGGTACAATTGACAATCTCATCTATACGTAGGAAGTAATTAGCTATGCTTTCATCACTATGCATCTTAAGCATTTCATACTGAATTCCGAGAGTTTGAAGCTTAGCACGTTTCACCTGAGCATCTCCTTCGTAGCTTAGAATGATTTTGTCCCATATTTCTTTGGCTAATTTGAGCTGCATGACCTTGACAAACTCTGAGTTTGACAAACTTGCCAATAAGATAGTAACAACTTTGGCATTGATTTCATATTGCTTTCTACCTACCGTATCTGTAGGAATTGTTGATGGAAATGTATATCCTCCTTCCACGATTTCCAAAATATCCATTCCAAGTGATTGTAGATAGGTTGTGTTTCTTATCTTCCAGTAAAAAAAAATTCTTTGATCGAAGATTGATGGTCTGATGGATCCCTCTCTTTCTTGATTACTCATGATGGTGGATCTTCCTTCAAGCGATCAAGCTTCTTCTGAAGGACCTGCTCTAATTCCAATTTTTGGAAATAATACTGAGAGGGGTAGGGGGCGTGAATCAGTATTAGCAAATCAATAATTTTTTTAGTTCCATAATCAGATTCATATCCGCTACTTTAGTTAAGGAAACCCACGTGTACACGCAAATGTGTTTAATGCAACTAGCGTATATCTAGTAAACTTATGATTCAGTTAATTCATCATAAGTTGATCTTGAATTAGTGCATTAGAAATTCATTAACCATACAAACAGTAACCAGATGCATTAAAAACAAAACAAATCGTCACACATAAGAAGTACACATGAACACTATGATATAAGGTGGAAACCCAATGCGGGACAAAAACCACCTATTGTTGTTTTCTTTAAGATAAGAAAAACATGTTAACAATCTTGTACTGGAGTAGACTTGTACTAGTACGCAGGCACCCACCTACAGAAGGCTAAAACCTTCTCTAATTCTCTAGCTACTACTGGAAGGGAGGTACAACTCTCTAGCTCTTGTACTAGCCGATATATTTACTAGTACATAGGCACCAACTTACAGAAGGCTACAACCTTCTCTTTTCTTCCAGGGACCATGTTTCATAAATTTTCAAACTGGATCCATCAATACAAAATCAATCACCACTGAAATACAACCATCAACTATATCTGCATCATCTAAATCACCCAACAACTGAATCACTGAAAACCTATCATCAAAACACAATCACCAGAACACAGAGCAGACCCCAAAACTCTGGAACAACCACTAGAACCAACATCGACCTCCAGTATCAAATCTCATAATGTATACGCTACTTGGCTATGCCGAAGCAGTGTGTATACGACATTTCACCAAAGGGAACCAGCGTACAGATCTGAAAATAATTACTTATACCTTCGCTACAATTTACTACTTCAAATATAACCTAGATCATCAGATATAAAGGATAAGACATGCGTCAGTATTCAGAGCTGAACTATTCATGATCATACCATATAATGATAATGTAGTTTAGTCTTCATGATTCCGACCCATCAACCTTCATTTGCCACATAGGTGCATCCCTAGAAAAGCATCACATGCCCATAACTTCCATACTAGATCTCACCCTTCATTAGATATTCATCACTTGCACACCTTCCCTTTTGCATAATGATCTTCTTCTCCTTATATAGGTTTACTCCTCTCTCAATACCATGGTCCAAAACCCCATAGGACCAATACCTTGGACCCAATACTTGGGGTCAATACCTTGGACCAAATACCATGGACCAAATACAATGGTCCAAAACATAGTTTTCCAACATGTACACACCTTTCCTTTTGTGAAAGTGCATGTATACGATATACGTGCCTTTGTATATAGTGAACCTGTGTGTATACATGACTTGGTATATAGTGAACCTACGTATACCTTTTCATATACGTGACTTTGTATACAGTGAACCTGCGTGTATATGCAGCTTGGTATATAGTGAACCTGCTTATACATTTCTTTCTTCATTCTTGTTGTCTACCTACTATACTGTGAGCTTTCATCTGAGAGAGTTTCCATCAAAGACAACACTTGTGTCATACCTGTATCATAGTGCCAACAATATCCCCCTTTGGACTTGATGGAAACAACCACACCAAGTCACTCTCCCCGTTTGACATCAAGGAAAAAGGGTGAACTAAGATATTTCTCTCCCTTGAGCCCCCCCTTTGTACATGCTAAGATGTATCAATCCGTCCATGCTCCCCCTGAGCACATGCCGAGTCTGGAAAGATATTTTTCAAAAGAATATCATGACTCTACAACTCAACTAAGTGAGTATGACCTTCCGATCACCAATGACTCATACATACATCAATCTCCCAACTATGTGGGGATACACCACTTTGACTCATCCACCCAACCAAGTGGGGGTATACCAAATGTTAATACATGACTGAAAATATAGCATATTATATCATCCTTCCCATGCATAGTGGGGGTAAAAATTAGGTCTTTGCAAGACCTTTACACCAAATGATATTCATGACTCAAAGACCAAAAATCTAAACAACACCATGATAGTCATCAGCAACTATCATACACCATATATGATTTGTAGCATAACCATTTGTCACCAACATCCAGACCTGTAATCTACAATACCATTCTCTTGGCCAACCAACAATAAGTAGCAAGATGTATCATTTAGCCACATAAGCATCATCACAAAAGACTTCTAACCACAATTCCAACAATGTATTATTCGAAGCATATGGTCCCCTTGAACCTGTGCCAACCTACATATACCATGACCGAAACATATAAGCCTTTTTTCCCTGAATCTATTCTGCTGCTTTTTCTTTAGAGCTCCATATACGCAACTCTATAGCCTTTAACTCACATATCTATGCGACTTCTCTTCATAATCACTGCGTATGAAAATTGGAATACTGAAGGTTTACACTTTTAGCTTCCTCTGGGTCTGTTATGTATGCTAACTGAGCTATGCCACATCTTTCTAACACTAATTCTATCTTCTTCAATACTTGGGATTAAGATGATGTATTCTCCTTTTTCTTTGGTGTCCGAATTTTGCTCCTGCATTCATTTATTTTATGTCCAAGCTTGTTACATGCATAACATCTTACATGTTTCATATTCCTTTTATTGTAATCAATGGATTTGTGACCAAACATTTTGCAAGAAAAACAATATCCCTCAAAGTACCTGGAACGTGATGATCATTTTATGTGATGGTCTTGAACCATTCTACTTCTGCAACTAGCTACAACATGTCGAAGATTATGACATTCATAACATTCAACATTATTCATCGGAGGAAATAAGCATCTATCACTTCGACAATTAGGAGAAAAAGATTTTCTTTGAAGATTTTATTTCCTTGGTTGTTGCTGGGGTTGACCGCTTATCTCCTTGTTGAGAATTTCAAGTTTTGCATTAGAGTACCTTGCCTCACCCTATGAGCTAGATTCACCTTCAACAGTTTCGTAAAAACCAAGGCCAGTTTTGATAGCAGGGGATCTTTGACTACTAATAATATCATCAAAAATCATAGTACTGTCTTGAAATCATAAAAGTTTATCCTTTTCTTCTAATTTACCTTTTAAGATATTTACCTCAACCTGATGTTTTTCTTCTTTTTCCAGATATTGCTTCTTTATGTCTCTTTAGCTTTTCTTCCTTTTTCCACTTGTTGCCTTAATTCGAGCACTTCATGTTCTTGTTCCTCAAGAGCTTCTTCATTCTTCTTCTTTGATACTTCAAGATATTCTTTTAGAGAGATAATATTAGATTCAAGTCTTTGGATTGTTATGCTCTGATCATTTACTACATCCTGCAACTGCTCCCTTACTCTGGTTACTGTCTCCAGCTGAACTTTTAATCTGGTAACTTCTTCTTTTTGTACGTCATTATTTTCATATGCCATGAGAAGTTTAATTTCTTGATTATCTTCATCACTATTGGATGAGTCATCACTATTATCATGAGCATAATAACTTCTATTACCTTCTTCAGACATCTTTCCTTTATTATGAGGGCATCTAGCAGTGTATTGACGAACTCTACCACAAGAAAAACGTTTGATAGGTAGCTTACCTTTGAACCTTCCAGATCCTTGTTGAAGCTTCTTGACAAAATTTACCTCATATTCTTCGTCTGAAATGTATCCTGATTCATTGAGTTTTTATTTTCCCTTTGTTGATACTTTAAATTTGGCTTCTCTCATATTTGATGGTCCTCCTTTTCTCATTTCAAAAGCAGTTAAGATTCCGTGAAGCTGCATCATAGTGATATTCTATAGATCCTACTTTTCTTCTACAGTAGACACTTTGGGTTCAAATTTAGCAGACAAGGATCTCAAAACTTTCTCAACTAAGACAAATTCCTTAATTGATTCACCTATATTCTTCATATAATTGACAATCTCACCTATACGTAGGAAGTAATTAGCTATGCTTTCATCACTGTTCACCTTAAACCTTTGAGAGTTTGAAGGTTATTACGTTTTACCTTACCGTCTCCTTCGTAGCTTAGAACGATTTTTTCCCTTATTTCTTTGGTTGATTTGAACTGCATGACCTTGAAAAACTCTGATTTTGACAAACTTGCCAATAATATAGTAACATATTTGGCATTGATTTCATATTGCTTACTACCTGCCGTATCTGTAGGAATTGTTGATGGAAATGTATATCCTCCTTCCATAATTTCCAAAATATTTGTTCCAAGCGATTGTATATAGGTTGTGGTTCTTATCTTCAAGTAAACAATATTGCTCCCATTGAAGATTGATTGTCTCATGGATACCTCTCCTTCTTGATTACTCATGATGATGGATCTTCCTTCAAGTGATCAAGCTTCTTCTGAAGGATTTGCTCTGATTCCAATTGTTGGAAATAATGATTGGGGGGGGGGGGGGGGGGGTGAATAAGTATTAGAAAATCAATAAATTTTTCATTTCCATAATCAGATTCATATACTCTACTTCAATTAAGGGAATATGCGTGTACACACAACTGTGTTTAATGCAACTAGCGTATATCCAGTAAACTTATGATTCAGTTAATTCATCATATGCTGATCTTTAATCGGGGCATTAAAACTTCATTAACCATACAAACAGTAACTAGATATAGTAAAAATAGAACAAATCATCACACATGAGAAATACATATGAACACTATGATATAAGGTGGAAACCCAATGTGAGACAAAATCCACCTGCTGCTATTTTCTTTAAGATAAGAAAAACTTGTTTACAATCTTATACTAGTGCAGACTCATTCTAGTATGCAGGCACCCACCTGTAGAAGGCTACAACCTTCTCTCACTTTCCAGCTACTACTAGAAAGGATCTATAACCCCCTAGATCTTGTACTAGATGATATATTTACTAGTATGTCGGCACGAACCTACAGAAGGCTAAAACCTTCTCTTCTCTTCCAGGGACCACGTTTCATAAATTTTTAGACTGGATCTATCAATACAAAACCAATCACCACTGCAATAAAACCATCAAATATATCTACATCATCTTAATCGCCTAACAACTGAATCACTGAAACCCTGTCACTAAAACATAGTCAACAAAAAACAGAGCAGAACCTAGAACTCTGCAACAACCACTAGAGCCAACAAAAACCTTAAATATCAAATCCCATAATGTATACGCTACTTGGTTGTGCCGAAACAACATGTATATGTTGTTTCACCAAAGGGAACTAACGTATAGATCTGAAAATAATTACTTATACCTTCGCTGCAATTTACTACTTCGGATATACCCACATCATTAGATATAAAGGATATGACATGCGCCAGTATTCAGATTTGAACTATTCATGATCATACCATATAATGATAATGTATTTTAGTCTTCATGATCCCGGTCCATCAAACTTCATTTTCCACATAGGTGCATCCTTAGCAAAGCATCACATACCCATAACCTGCATACTAGATCTCACACTTCATTAGATATTCATCACCTGCACACCTGCCCTATGGCCTAATGGCCTTCTTCTCCTTATATAGGTTTAAGCCTCTCTCAATACCATGGTCCAAAACCATGTAGGACCAATACTTGGGACCCAATACTTGGAGTTAATACCTTAAACGAAATACCATGGACCAATACCAAATAGCATGGACCAAATACCACAGACCAAAACTTAGTTTTCCAACATGTACGCACGTTTCCTTTTGTGAAAGTGCGTGTGTACAATATATGCACCTTTGTATATAATTAACCTGTGTGTATACGTGACTTTGTATATAGTGAACTTACATAAACCTTTTCGTATATGTGACTTTGTATACAGTGAACCTGCATCTATATGTGGCTTGGTATATAGTGAACCTATGTATACCTTTCTCTCTTCATTCTTGTTGTTTACCTGCTATACTATGATATTTCATCTGAGAGAGTTTCCATCAAGGACAACACTTGTGTCATACCTGTATCGTAATGCTGACAACAACCCCATATCCTTTTCATAACTTTGAGCAGCATTCAACGCTACCTCCTACAAACAAACCAATAGAGTATGCATTTTCATCAAGGTTTCCACTTCAATAATGTATATGAATTACAATGCATTGACTTAATTTGGACTTATAAATAAATTGTTTTTAATATTATTTTTTGTGATCTTTCACTTTATTTCCTTGTTTTAAGCATGGAAATTTAATGGTGTTTTATACATGAGAAACAAAAGAGCGATGCCTAGTGAAATCAACCTCAAAGTAAGATAAGATAGTCAAATTTGGAATTGAAGAGAGAATTCATTATATTTCCATAAAGGATCCATTGAGATAAAATGGATAGGTCATAGTTTTACCATTTATAACCACATGGTATTAAGTTTTTCATATATGTTCAAGAAGATGTTATAGGAAAATCTTTGAAGAGGAACAAATTGGAAGAGTTGAAAAACTTCAATAGGAAGATCCAAGAGGAAAATGTTAAAGTATTGTCATTGATGACAATCGGTCAACTATGTTATGTTAAAGAACAAAGCAAGGATTCATTATATACCAAACCACTTCAACTAAAATTCTTTAACTATTCCTTTTTTTCAATAAAAAATGATGTACCTTTTCTATTAAAAAGGAAAAAAATGCATATAACATGGTTACAAGGGAGCAGAGCCTCGACAATAGTCTGCACAGGCAGAAAACCAAGTACGCTTCCTTAATGTCAAAAACAAACTACCAAAGACTACTCAAAAAATCTTTTGACAATTCTATATATATATATAATATAATATATATATATATATATGAGCTATCAAACATTAAAATATGAAAAGAGGATTTTTATTTTTCAGTCAAGGAAAGAGGATTATCTCAGTGAACATGAGTAGCAATATAATACAATTTTGAACAATATTCCTCATATTTATGTCATGAGTAGTCTTCAAAAACAAAGCAAGAAGTCATTATATTGGACGTCCTTTAGTACTTTTGAAAGGGTAAAGTGAACATGAAATTGAGGAGCTCAACATGAATTTATTTAGGAATTTGATCTTGTTAAGAATTGCTTTAGGGATGCCAACATAAGATATCTATACATGATATTGTGCTCGTGAGAGGATCTAATGTACAACAATTTTTGCATGATTTCTTTTGTTGCATACTTTTTTCAAACGAAAAAGAGCTCTGTAAGAGTATCAATGAAAAAATAGTAGCAATATGACCATCCCAGTAATCTCTTAATATAATTCTCGTAAGTTGAGCTTAGCCACAACTTCTTTCTTGGAAACAAGGTTCATGAACTCCTTCTCTTCCTTCATATCATCATCATCATTGTTCATAGATATGAAATTTTGGACATAATTGATGCCAAAGAATCCCACCAAATATATGAATGAAGCAAGTTGAATGAAAATGGCCATTAAATCCTCAGATCTAAGCACATGATAGGGTGTTGAATTAAAGATCTTCCATATCCATCTACTCAATAGACATGTATGTTAAGTTCAAATTGCATATATAAAAGTGACGCCTCTATTTCCAGGAGAGGAGTTTGGTGATAAAGAAGCAATTCAGGAACTTGTGGGTCATCTAAGATAAAAATAGTCCAAGAATAATTTAGCGAAGCAAGGAAGTTGGTGAAATAAATAGATCAAAGAGGTTGTGGAAGGAAAGAGAAGTTAAGTTCTATGGAATTGAGGTAGCAATGTTTCAGCCTGAATTTTTTGTAGAATATAGTTTGTTGTGTTCTCCAAATTATGTGGTTTGTCTTTGTACTAGAAGGATGATTCCTTTTGTGTAAAGAAGGATGAATATTTTGAAGTATATCTTCTATGAAAAGAGCCTTAATATGTGATATTTGTTTTATGGAAGTCAACGAAACTGTGTAGTATATCTCTGTGGAACCCAGTGAAAATACAAGGCTTGGATCTAAGGCAAACATTTGTGATAGTGGAGTAAATTTTTGAAGCATATATTTGTGACAAAGAAGAGATGTTCTGAAGCATATATTTTTGATATAGGAATGAAGATCTAAGGTATATTCTCTATCATTAGAGGAATTTTGAAGTCTAAAATGGGCCTCCTAAGAAAAATGTGCAACGAAAATAAACTTTATAAGAACCAATAGTATTCAAGAGGATGATGCCAACCATAGGGGATTATTCACCATTTTTGGAGTGAAAAAGTAAAAAGATTAAAAAATAATAGAATAATAAAACTACTTTTTCAACTTGTATTTTCACTTATCTCCCTAATGTTTTACCCAAATTTTAAGGAGTACTCATTGGATGTAAAATTTAATTCATCATCCAAAGCTGACCCATGTTGCACACTTTCGATAGACCCTGCTACACGAAAAAAAATAAATACATGAAAAAGATGATTACAATCAAATTTTTCATGTACTTCTCATTTTTTGTGTAGCACGGTCCATCAAAATTATTCAACATGGGTAATATTTGGATGAGGAATCAAATTCCTCATCCAACTAGTGTTCCCGCTCGAAATTTGAGTAAACCCATAGGGAGATAATTTGAGAAGGCTTTTTTTTTCCTTTTTCCCTCTAAAATTTGATGATGTAATGTAATCTTATTTTATTATTTCCACTATTATTTTATAATTTCCTTAGCAGGCCCATTTTAGACCTCCAAATTTCCCTAATGGGTTAAGGTGTGGGGTGACTACAAATCAAGATCTCCTCGCCAGTCATCCATAACTGTGCATAAAGCCAATGAGTGCTTGAATTACTATTACAAACGATTGATCTAATATTTAATGATGGAAATATTTTCTCCATTGAGAAGAGAAGGTTGAAGTGTAAACCTACATGTTGTAATCATTGTTCATTTAATGGATATTGTTCTTATTCCATTTCTTATTCATGGTTACATGATATATTTGTCTATTTCGTAATTGTTGTGAGGGTTTTTTGAAAGGGCCCTCCTATTAATTTCTACATTTGAAAAGACCTATGTGGTTGGATACATAATATTGTCAATGGCCTAGCCATGCCTCTTCATGACATTTGAATCCTCTTCTTCATTGGTATTGACTCCACAACCCAATTTGATAAGTATTGGTCTCAATAAATTCCAACACCTATATTATTCTTAAAAAAATATCAAAAACAATATTTTTTAGGGGTTCCCCCCTTGTGCTAGAAAAGCATTGACCTAAAGTAAGTGGAAGATTTTCCAAGGATACAATGGAAAACCTTCCTAAGTACCCCTCAGGTTCAACTTTTTTAAAATTCTTTGTAACATTTGAAGTGTCATCGAAAATCATATTAAAACGTATTACTAATTTGAAATGATAAACTATCATTAAAAATTGCACAATTTTTTTTCGTAGTGGAGATCTAATTTGAAGTGACAAAAAGTGGATATCAACTTGGAATATTAAACTAATATATCAAAGTGAAGGCATCATAAATCAAGAACAGCTCAAGAGAACCAATACCTCCAAAATAACCCATAAATTAGTGATATTAGCAAGTGTATCTATAGTCAAAGGATGTATGCATTATCATTCATTGTCCTTGAAAGGTAACTAGGGCCTCTCAAGCTCGCAAAGAGTCATATATATTGCAAAGGTACAACAATTGTTAAAATACTCATGGAATATTAGTGAAACAAAAATAATATGGTAAAATAATGAACTCTTCTAAAATGAGTGCCATTATTGAGCAATATTGCTTAAAAAAACCTTGCAATGTTGGGGACTCCTCAAAATATAATGTCCCATTCCACTAGTTTCTCTCAAGCTTCCAATATCCAAATTGAAATAAATGTGAGTAAAGAGAAAGCTATTGTTAAAGTCATTTGAGGCCAATCACATCCTCAAAACAAATGATACATAGACTCAAATGGCCAATCAAGCAATTCAAGCCACCCATTAATTGAACTGTAATTAGTTTTGATAATAAATTAAGAAAAAAAATGAAATATTGCATTGGTCCTAACTTCCCAACAAACCACAGAATGATAGTTATAAAATGGCCTCAAACCTCTAGAAATATATAGAGATTGTTGGCATTATGATACATGTGTTGTCCTTGATGGAAACTCATTCACATGTCAATTTAGATTTGATAAAGGGCAACTCACATTGTAACAGGTCAATTCAGAGGTATCAAGAAAATGGTATAGAAGAACATGAAGTTGGAACAAAGGACTACTGATTAGAATCAAGAAGTTGAAGAAAAATGATGTTTTAAGATGTATACGCAAGTTCACCTTGTCAAAGTAGCTTATATAAGCGAGTTCACTAGTTCACTATACAAAAAGAGCGTATATGTATGCACACACTTTTACAAGAGGAAAAGCTTGTATCGAATGAAAATTTAAGCAAAATTAAGGTTAATGAATACCAAGGGTCAATACAATGGTGTGAGCCAATAATATTGAGTGGAATAATGGTTTCTTGATCCCGTCTAAGAATACCACAGGTTCTAAGTGTTGTTTTGGTCCAAGGTATTGAGAAAGGCAAAAAACTGTATAAGGAAGAGAAGATCAAAAGGCCAAAGCTGCAAGTGAAAGGGTTTTTAATCAATATATATCTTATGTTGTAAGGGATATGGTTATGATATGATATAAAATATGTTGTGAACCTTTTTGTTACAATGTTGGATCAGGATCATGAGATTTGATATGACTTATCATTGTATGATCTGATAATTGTTGAGCTAGATTTGAATGATAAATGCATGTTTTATCCTATAAATGTTATGAACTGGGTATTACTGAAGTCTGGAATAGTTTTGAAGTTTTAAGTTAGTACTTGCTGATTTATACAATGGTTTGCCTCCCCCACAGGGGTGCCTCTGCACTATTAGGTCAAGCACTCCATCAATATGACCCCAGGTGTGTTATTTTCCAATGGATCAATCTATCAGTGCTCCGTTCTAGAGAAAACAAAACCAAGAGGCAGATTCAGGAGCTACTGTAGAAAGTTCACATCTAACCGAGTTCATCACCTTGCAGGAGCCTGATCATGTTGGTACAGAATAAGGATGGGACCTGGAGACTTTGTATTGACTATTGAGCACTAAACAAGATCACTGTTCATAATAGGTACCCAATACAACATATTGATGACCTTATGGAGCAACTCAAGGGGGAAAATATTTTAGCAAGATCGACTTGAAGTCCGAATTTCACCATGTACCAATCGAACCCTTTGATGTGTGGAAGACTGCCTTCAAAGCTAAGGAGGGCCTTCTCAAATGGTTGGATATGATTTTCGAGTTGAAAAATGCTCATGTAACCTTCATGAGGCTCATGGATGACATACTGCAATCATGCGCCAACTAATTTGTAGTGGTATACTTGGATGATATCTTGATCTTCAACCAGAATTGAGAAGAGCACCTCCACCACATCCAACAAGTTCTCCAAACATTGTGGAAACACAATTTGTGTGCTAATTTGGAGAAATGCACTTTTGGCATGACCCAGGTTCAGTATGTCGGATACATTATTGATGAACGAGGGGTGCATGTGGATCCAATTGAGATCCAAGTCATTTGGGATTGGCCATCCCAACCACTCTGATAGAGCTCCGCAACTTTTTGGGCCTTGCCAATTTCTATTGCAGGTTCATGTTGGGATTCTCTCATATCACTTGGACCTTGAATCAAGTCACCAAGGGAGGAGCGAAAGAAAAATTCTTCTGGTCTGAATCTCAAAAGAAGGAATTTGCAGAGTTGAAACATCACCTCTTCTCTACACCAAGGCTCACCTTAGCAGACTTGTAACAACCATTTGAGATCGAGATAGATAACTCTGACTATGCTATTGGGGTAGTCCTTACTCAACAGGGGCATCCAGTGACATATCACAGTGAGACACTTCCCAGTTATGAAAAATAGATGTATTCCATTGTGTAGTTACATTTTGGGGAAGGAAACGGTCATCCACACAAACCACCGACCCCTGCAGTTCATACAGACGCAAGGAAAGTTGCAGAATGATCGCCATCAGAAGTGGTCCACATACCTGCAATAGTTCCATTTGAATATCAAGTATAAGAGGGAAGCACCAATAATGTTATTGAATACCTTAGCCGACCATTGATCATGGTGTTAATCATTGTGCTCAACTCTTGTGGGCATGAGACTTCTGATTAGCCACTTATCTACAAAAGTGACCCCGAATTCAGCCACACATACTAGACACTCTTGGAGGGTTAACCAGTTCCATATTTTCACCTCCAAGATGCCCTGTTATGGCACATGGGACACCTTTGTGTTCCTTCAAGTGGGCATGCCAAAATGATTTGGGAAGTGCACTACAGTTAGGCCATTGGAAATTTCAAGGTCGAGAAAATGGTGGCAGTACTGAAAAAGTGTTTCTATTGGCCAAATCTTCAACAGAATGTCAAAAGTACATCAAATCTTGCACTTCTTGTGCGATTCCCAAACCAAACATCAAGAAGCAAGGCCTCTATACTCCACTTCCTACCCCTAGTCAAACTTGGGAATCCATCTCCATGGATTACATGTCAGGCCTTGCTTATACTAAGAATGGTAACGACTATTTTTTTTTGGTTGTCGATAGATTCTCAAAGATGGCCATTATAGTGGTTTGCAAGAATAATATCATAATAGAAGCTACTACTAAACTCTTATTTGAATGAGTG
Source organism: Pinus taeda (assembly GCA_000404065.3). NCBI lineage: Eukaryota > Viridiplantae > Streptophyta > Pinopsida > Pinales > Pinaceae > Pinus > Pinus taeda. Next base: position 131,696 of record APFE030319372.1, read on the forward strand.
TGGGTACAATTTGGGATCCCACAGTCTATCGTCTCAGATTGGACAACATGTTTCTCAGTATATTTTGGTCTACTCTCTAGTTGATGCTGGACACCAAGCTCACTAAGTCCACATCTTTCCGTCCCCAAACTGATGGCTAGATAAAGGTGGACATTCAACGCATGTATAACTCAAAGAATCCACGCACATGGGATGAGATACTCCCCTACGTCGAGCATAGATATAACCAGGCTCTCCACAGCTCAACTGGCCACAATCCTTTTCAGTTCAGCTTGAGATTCCAATCACTATGTCCCATTGATGTGGCCATGCCTTCGCAACTACTCAGGTAGATTTGTCTCATGTCCAGTCTGAAGCCAATAAGGAAAAAAACTTGATTGAGCACATCCAACATATCCATTAGTAGGTCCATGACATTCTGGAGGAATCAAATTCCAAGTACAAGTAGTGACATGATCAACATCAGGTGCCACACATGTTTTAGGTGGGTGATAAAGTCTAGTTGCATTTCTAGAAGGAACACCTTACCGGAGCCTATCAGAAACTCAGACCACTCTAATATGGTCCTTGCACCATTACCAATTTTGTGGGAGACAATGAACTTGAGCTCAACATTCCCCCATTCCTTGGCCTACATCTAGTGTTCAATGTGGACCACATTTTACCATACTTCCCACCATTGCTAGAAACATCAGACATTGTAGAACAACTCACACCTACATAGTTAAATCCATATTTCCTAGAACAAATCACAAATAATCAGATCATGGAAACGCATATCAAGAACATATGACAGCAAAGAATCCAACTATATCAAGTTTTCAAAGCATGCCAACTCCTTCACCAGGGCAAGTGGCTCACCAGGGACGAAGTTTAGTAGAAGTTTCCTCATCTCATGGAGGAGCTTAACGCAATGGGAACCATTGCTTCCTAAGGGGGGAGGAATGATGTAGGTGGATATTGGTGGCCACCTTCCTATTCCCCTTGAACCCACACCATTGTTCTTTTAGTTTTTAAGTTTTCTTATTTGTAGCATAATTTACTATTTTTGGTAGTTTTTCGGGTTGTGAACTTATGGAGTCGTTTTCAAGCCCTAAATAATGTTTTTTTTGGAACGTTGGGAGAAATATGGGTTATAAATTGATGTTTTCCATTCAAAAGTGTATTCCTTAGGTAGATCTTTCTAATGAGGTATTGTGCAATTCAAACGAACATTGTATGCAAAAGTTATGACCCCGGGAAGTTGATGTACCAATTTACCCAAACGGGGCCCATAGTTTGGTGCTTCATCTCTTAGGGTTAGGTTTTTGGATGTTTAGGATTTTTCATTGTTTCTCAATAATAAATAGACCTTTTAGCCCCATTGTAACACAGTTCAGAGGCATGTAGCATACACAACTCTTCTTAGAGATAAGCTACCATTGCCCGAGCTAGTCTTATTTCCATTATGTTTGTAATCATATTTCAGTATTTGATATTAATGAAATGAAGTGTTGTTTCTATTGCATCTTTGTATTTATTGTTATATCTATAATCTGTTGCATTTATGTTTAAATCCGATCATATTTCCTTCTTTTTCAAGCATGATGTTCAACACACATGGGGAGCGAGAGAAATATAAAAGATAAAACATGCAATTCAATTTTTATTTACAAATGATACACATTTATAGTACATGTGGTGACCATTGGGATTCACATCCCAAGGTCCCTTGGACTGCTTAGTCTCTTTAGCTTCCACACTAACCCATTTAGGATTAGGTGTCCAACATTCCCCCTCTTAATCCGAAGGGTTATGTATGAGTCCAAGAAGAGAGCTGTAATACAAAATGTGCAAAAATGCATGGCAACACTAGGCTGAATGTGCTCTGTGAAATGTTGGTGTAAAGGGCGGTGGTTTAAGGATGGCCACCAACATTGGAATGCTTAGTGCAGTTCCCGGAACTCTTCCAAAAATGGAAAGAAGCTGAAGTCTTCTACTAGAGGAAGTGCTCCTATTGTTTTGAGAAGGGAAACCTTCAACCAATAAAGGGAGGTCTCACCCCGCATAAAAGGTAAAACTTCAACCTGGAGAGGGAAGTCTCAACCTGTGATGGTTTAAGGATGACCAACAACTCTGGAATGCTTAATGAAATTCCTGGAACTCTTCCAAAACTGGCAAGAAGCTGGAGTCTTCTACTAGAGGAAGTGTTCTCAATTTTGTCTCCGGAACTCTTCCAAAACTGGCAAGAAGCTGAAGTATTCTGCTAGAGGAAGTGTTCCAGATTTCCTACTGAAGGCATGTTCACGGACATCTATGTCTCTGGCTACAACTCTGAAACTGGTGTGCCAGGTTGTGGTTTAGGCTCGCTTGATGTGGCTTTGAAGCTTGTAGATGACCATCATTTCCCCCCTGTCAGATACAAGGTGAGATGATGGAGAAAACTCATCTGCAAGACTGTTCAATATTCTGGAACAAGTTCTGACATGTGTTTGGAATATCTTCTTGGCTGTTGATGCCCATTTCCAAGAAGTAATCCATCCAAGATGAATCTTTGTTCTTGCAGGACGTTTGTTGTTGAAGCATCTGTGTGAAGAATGGGTGGTTTTATGGCAGTGCTTACATGGATGAAGATCAAAACAGTGATCTTTCAGATGGCCAAATCGATCACAGTGTTGGCATTTCACGATCTGTTGTTTTTGTTGCTGTTGTGGAAGAGGGGCAGAGTCTGGAACAGCTGGAGCTGAACTGTCATGAAGAGCAGGTGAACTATCATGAATGAATCCAGCACTTTGAAACTGAATGGGCTTGGCATAGTCTGGAATATGAAAGGAAAAGTCCTTGTCATATCCAAGACTAGTTTTGTGCCTTTTGTGGACAAGTTGTTCCCAAGGTCTGATGATGGACTTGGGAAGTGCAGACTGAGTTTCTGCATATGCATGTACAACTACTGCTTTATTTGAATGAACAGGAACATTATTGACATGCTGCTGATCGGTGGTTGTCTCAATGTTCTGAACAAAAACAGGTTCAGAATGGTGTCTATTTTGATGTAGCTCTTCTTGCTATAGTTGTGATTCAAGCTGCAAAAAATCAATCTTTTCTTGTGCATTTTGTAGACATGTCTGAATTTCTGAGAGAAAATCCTTGCTGATTTTGACTATATTATCCATAGTAGAGAATATTAGATTATCCACTAACTCTAATATTGCACCAATTGGAGCCATTTTTAATCCTCAAAAAATAGTAAAACAATGAGGAAAAGATAGACACTAATTGCTCTTTTATATAAAATTCAAATCAATCAGCTTGCAATAGATTCAACACACAAAGAATGGTGATATCTGGAAAACAGACTCCTCATTCAAAAATGAATTTTCTTCAATTCACCTGAGAATTTAACTTCCAACAAAGCTACAAGAAATTTAGGCCTCAAAAAGATATTTTCCTGTACCAGCCTTGAATCCAAGGGAACTTGTCCTGGCAACAACTTCAATCTAGTTCAATAACAATCTCTGATATGAACAACCTTTAAGAAAATACACCAATTCGATCTACAAAGGATAGTCTTGGCTTGAAACAATTTCCTCTGAACTCCTAAATAATGCCAAATTGCTGCAACTTTAAAGAATATAAACAGTCCCCAATTCTTATGAACATTGAACTCTGTCATTCCCAAAAACCCCCAGCATAATCACTTTCAAAGCAGAAATGATGGCTATCAAAAGTCAATACCCTTGTGGATTATCTTCCTTTCGAATGCAAGTATCAAAATTAATAAAATAATTATTTCAAGTACCTACACCAACACTTCTTCAGATATATCCAAGTCAGGAGACAAACGAACTAATACCAAGCGGCAGCATAACAGTAGGAAATACCAAGCGTTCATCAAACAGTTCTTTTCTATATCTCAGCTGAAACACAAGTTGACTTTTGAAAACTCCCCTCTGCACATCTGCATTAAACAATTACTGTTTCATCGATTCAGGACAGACATAATCCTGAGAAATTCTGCGTCTAGATCAACCTCCGCACATCGATTAATCAGTGCTAAAACAAATTAAATTGCTTTAATTCATGACTTTGTCAGATGTAATTCTTCAGCACTCAACTTTACCAAGCAACTCCAGGTGTGAATTCACTGCATAATGCTCACAAACAGAAATCGACCCAACAAATCATGTCTTCCTTATTCATTAAGCAGTTTAAAATAAACAAATAGCATCCTGGAAGCGTAGTGAGAAAGTAAAGGCGGCACTAGCAAACTGTCTCTCTATGTCCGCCTGTTCCTTTCCGCATCTCACAAATGATACCTGACCCATAACCAACTACGTCCAAATGGTATCAACATCAAGAACATGAGCGGTCCGAGTAGTGGTGACTGCACATATCAAAACAACGGCCACTGTAGCTTCGGAACCTGGGGATTCGAGCACGTCATTAGCATTGATAAATTCAAAGCCCTAAGCAAACTCAGTGTGCCAATGGCAGACACAAATCCAACCGTATCATAGATTCTTACCAAGCAAATCCCTAAAACAAGCTGCAAAAGAGAAAACGATATATACAAACCCAAAAAACAAGAACCCTGTGGCAAACCAAACTAACTTTGTCTCATCAAAATCCACAATCTTCTTTTTAGCTCGACACTTGTTACTCCTTTTGTGACTTAACAGATCAAATGCTCTTTTCAATCCCCAACCCCAATCTCAAATGTGATCCTGAGGATTTGGTGCGATTAAATTTGGTTGTATGTTGTTTATGAGCATACAGCATCACGCTTATGCTTCGCCAAAGAAGTGTCCACAAAACGCAAGGGAGTCGTTGGATTTGGCGTTTTCGATTTCAAATTTTCTCTAGATGGGTCTTGACCGTCACACCCTCTCTATTCTCATCGCCCTTTGCGAACACGGCGTTAATCCTGAGGCTCTCACTGCTGTTGTCAAAGAACTCCGGAGAGAAGCTTCCGCCCTCCACCAAAACAAGACCAATCTTCAAAGCATTTAAATTTGTGGGTAGACACCATGCATTTCCGGGAAGAACGCAACACGAACTCTAACATGGAATAACATTTCTCGGTTACCAATCACGAAGAGCACGTCGTTTGTTCTGCATTAAAACGCGTCTTATGTTGTATTCTTTGTTCTTTCAACGAACGTTTTCTTCAGTTATACGTTACATAACCATTACATGACCATCAATAGACAGGTCGCGGGGATCGCGTGGTTATACATTACATAACCATGACAGGTTGTGGGGATTGCGTGGTTATACGTTACATAATCATTACCAATGGGCAGCGTAACACACCATTCAACCCACCATTCAAACGGTTCCAATGGGCAACATTACGCACTATTCAACCCACGTACGCAGGGGTTACACTAACCATGAGTAACACAGATTCCAGAAACAGTTCAATGTAGCATGATTCGCGATTTTTGAGTGTAGAGGAAAAGTTCAACCACAATTTAATGATCAGTGTTTAGTTGATGTGGATTAAAGAGGCATCATTGTTTAAATGCACATAATGCAGCACGGCCAACGCTATTCAATAAATGTCATTCAACGATTTTTCAATAACGTTAATAACACAACAATTCAAACGCATAGGCATATACCAAAGTCATTTTAACGCATATACCAAAGTTGTTCAACGCAAATAAAAATTCAGTTCAACATACAGATTTTGGACGGGCATATACCATTTAGCGTTAAAGCAATACAGGTATATCGGAGTTCAGTACCCCCTTCAACGCATTCAACAGAGCCCCTTTTTCGTTCTATCTCCCACGCATACCATTCAATATCAAACCATAACATATTCAACAGGAGCAGGACCTTCATCGATGGTGACGTATCTCTGCAGTGGCACCGTCAGGCCTCAGCGCTAAAACAGGAAATGACAGTATGGACAGATGTGCAGTGCTGGCAGAGGTAGGTCATTTCAGGTCTGAGGGAATAAGGCAGAGTCAGAGGTCAGGTAACGCAAAACTGACATATATATAGAGACCACAAAACAAGTGGCTCAAATTGGAGCAGGACCAGCAATCGCCCGCTCTGATACCATGTTAAACACACATGGGAGCAAGAACAATATGAATGATAAATCATGAGAGTACTATTTTTATTAACAAGAGATATACATTTATATTACATTGTTGTGACCATTGGGTTCCACATCCCAAGGTCTCTTGGAATCCTTTTGTCCATTCGGCTTCCACACTAACCCATTGAGGATTAGGTGTCCAACAAAACCCTTTACCCCCTAATATATGTTTAATATGTTATGTCATTTTCTCCTCAATATATATCCCCCAATATGAATGCATGCAATATCGTATTGCTCCCCCAGCGAAACCTCTGTGATATAAAAACCTTTTACCCCTATTATATGCTCAATACATTGTGTCTTTTTTTCCTCAATATATGTCCCCTAATATAAACACACATGGTGTGGTATTGCTCTGCCAATGAAGCCCACACGAATTAGATAGGCACATGACATGTAAATTTGTCACTTGAGCACTAGTTAGGTATGTTTCATACATTTATGGGTATCATTATTGATGCACTAAAAAGGGTGAATTCATGGAGTTGAAATAAACATAGGAAATTTGGATAATAATGATCATTGTTGAAGTGAGGAAGATGTTGCACATTTAGGGGGAGTCCATTAAGGGGTTATTGAACCAAGTGTGCAAAGAATTTCTTAGATTAATGATCAATAAAATGTTAATTTAGGCACTTGCATATTCTAGTGTATAATTGTTACTATATATGGATTTCAATGACTCGGTGTTCACATGAATGTGGTACATGTTAAATATGCATGAGATTGAATTAAATGAAGGCTTTGTTGTGGAGGAGTCTACTAAGCTTATGGGGTGCCATTTATTGTAGTGGGCTAAATGAAGATGAAGACCGAACTTTATAAAGTTAGGGAAACGCTCTCATTAATAGGGAGGCTTAAAATACATTAATACTATTTTTCATGTATTATGCACTAATGTTTGATACTCATAGTCATATGAGTAGGTAATGTCATATTTCCACCTATACTCATTAATGTTTGTGTAATGAGTGCACATGGACATATGAACAATTGTATATATGCGTATCATGACTTATTTTTCTAGATTTTTATGATGATTGACTTAATGAACACAAATGGACATATAAACAATTGTGTATATGCATTTAATGACTTATTATTCTAGTTTTTTATAAATGATTAACTTGGTAGAGTGGGAAAGAATTCATGTGGTGACTTAATGCATGGTTTTAGTGTATGTAGTAGATAAATTAAGTGGTTGCATGTAGGAGGTGTCAGGAGGGGGATGTAGTTGTTGAGTCTTATTAGTTGGATGATGGTGGTTAGAATGTTTTTAGTGTATATCTAATCAATATGCAATCATTGTGAAGTTTCTTTGAAGAAACCTCTTTCATTAGTTTTTGTAATATTGAGATAAATATTCAAAATTCTAAAACTAAAATGTGACATTAAATTTGTCACATTTCATTAAAATTAATTAACTTCTTGAGTATACTTAATATTATCCTAAGATTTTAGCTAAATTTAAATTTATGGTTTTAGTCCATCTTAATCCTAAATCTTTGAAGCACCAAAAAAAATTACACCTACTATCTATATTATATATTATTATATATATATTTTTTTTAACTTCTTAATACTTAATAAGTGCAAAGTTGATATGAATATTTATTAACAATTTATCAAAATATTAATATTAGTTTAGAAACCACCCAATTTTGAATGGTTTGGAAGGTTTACTACTTTTAATAATTTGTCATTTGAAATATAAAAATATAATGTACATTCAAAACAATACAAGTTTGGATGGTTTGATAGACATTGATATATATAGGGTTGGGATACATGTTTAATTATAATCAGTTGATTTATCATATAAATAAATTTAATTTAACTATTATTTTTGGTAATCTCTCTATTTTTTTATTAGTTAAAATATTATTATTTTTAATCTTTCTACTCTTCTCTTTATTCTTTTTGGAAGATCTTG